>PVHP010000510.1:0-146271 GCA_004024765.1 Zapus hudsonius
TTGGTGCTCTTTGTAGGTGGTTCAGTCTGGTGTTTGTTAGATTCTTTGGGGAAAAAATGTTTTACTATCGGCAAATCATTAATGAATGGAATATATTTGGGGAATAAATAGTTCTGGGGAAACACATACATGTGAAAATCAGACAGTAGAATAATTCTTTTGTTCCTGTTTCACAGAGCAGTTTTAGGGCATATAAAAATGTTCTGGAATAGATTTTTGAGGGAAGGGTTGTCTAGGGAAGAGTTAAAACTTGTTGTATGATAGAATTTTTGTTGCATTTCTTTCTTAACTGCTATGCTGAAGAAATTTTATTTAGTTGGCTGACTGTGGGGGGTGGGGGGTTGATAGAGAGACGGAGAGAAAGAGAAAAGAAGAAAAAGAAGAGGAGGAGGAGAGGGAAGGGGGGAGAGAAGAGACTCTTAGGAAAGTGTGAGGCAATTTAGCTAGGATTAACAGATTTAAATAAATTGGGCAAGCAAAGATGGGTTTTCCTTAAGCAAGCCTCTACTTTTACAGGGCAACTATTTTTGGATTTTTTTTTCAAGGTAGGGTTCTGCTCTACGTCACTATGTAGTCTCAGGCTGGTCCTCTTACCTTGTGTAAGTGATCCTCTTACCTTGGCTTCCTGAGTGTTGGGATCAAAGTTGTGTGCCACTCTTCAGAAAAATACTATTGTTTTAAGTGTAGAGTTTATTTTAAATTGTTTTTAATTATAGAAACAAATTTAAGGTCTTTGCAATTTACAAAAAAGGTTTAAATAAATAATATATATAATTTATATTTGTGTGTGTATTTCTCAGTAACACCATTAAAATTTTTCAGTTTTTGCTTTTTTTATTTTCCTAAGCTATATTCTGAAAAATAAAATCATGCTCAAGATAGTATTTCATAGTCAAAACTTAAAAGATACCCTGTTTTTATATCTGGATTTATTGTCAAGAATATGAGATCAGTGATTCCAATATCTCATTTGTACTTATCTGTTTAGTGTTCTCCTTAATGATAACTAGTTTTATAATTTATCTTCTGTATAATAGGTTTTATACATTTTCTCTACTAACTTGGAATTTAGGCTTTCTTTTATATTCTATTCAAGTTTTACTCATAAGTTTAAAAGTACCGAATTAATTTCATTCTGGAAATCCCGATAACTAAATTTATCTTGTTAACAAATGAGATGAAAACCCCTGCGGTATCTCTACAAGAAGCATGCCTCACTCTAGTGACATAGTTGGCCATAAAAAGTTTATATTATTATATAAGTGACTTTTCCTGGAGAGACTGTTTTACTCACCCTAGATAGAATCCATCCAAATCCATCTTGGTGAACTGGTGAGCTTATTGTGGGTAGTACTTACAATGAGTCTGGCAACTGTATCACTGAAAAATCCTCAAAATTGTGTCACTAGAGTCCCTTGTGCAACTTTCCCAGCAATCGTTTAGTAATTATACAACCCCTGGGAGAGATCTTGTGGGACTTTAAAGTTTCTTATGAATTTCACAAGACCACCCCATAAGGGAATGTTTTAATCAGAAGGGAACAGCTACACAATTATTTTTTGTATGTTTTTAATTGACAAATAAAATTTTATGTACTTATGATGTAAAACAAGATAGTTTTTACTTAGGTACTGTTGTGGTCACCTTTTTGGTGCTGCGACAAAGAATCCAACCAAAGGCAGTTGATGGTAGGAATGGATTTATTTTGGCTTATGGACTCAAGGGTAAGCTTTCTAATGGCAGGTTAACTTGACAGCATGAACAGAGGCTGGGTCTCACTCCGACACAGCACTGCAAATACTTGCAGGAAGGTGTGCCATACATTGGCAAGGGGAAGCTGACTATAATCCCCATAAGCCCACCCCCAACAACACACCTCCAACAAGGTTCCAATTCCAAAACTGCCATAAGCTGGGGATCAAGCATTCAGAACACATTGAGTTAATGGAAGACACCTGAATCAAACCAGTACAGGTACACATAATGTAATAATAATTAACACCTTCATCACTGAAAGGTTGTGTTTTGTAATAGCATTGAAAATCTACTGTTAGCTGTTATTTACTACAACTACCGATATACAAAAGATTTCCAGAAATGATTCTTACTCTCTAAGAGTTTCCTTATTACTCTTCAGAACCCAGCCTCTGGTACAAACCATTCTACACTCTCCTTCTTTGAGTTCCATTCCTTTTTATGTTCTACTAGTGTAAGCATTAATTTTTCTCTTCTTTCACTGATCATAATCGTCTCTGTGTTCATTCATCTTTTTGCAAATGACAGAATTTTCTTCTTTTAAAGCTTTCATACTTAATTACTCTTCCTTAATTCCTTCTTGTCCTCTCCCATCCTCTCCTCTCCTTTCATACCATCATTCTTTTATTTGACAGGTAGATAGATATCACATTTTATTTATCCTTTCATTCATTGACTGGTATTTTGTTGATTATGTGCCTGAACCATTAAGTGAATAACATTGCAATGAACATATTAATGCAGATATTTCAAAATATTGAATTCTTTTAGTTGAATTATTCATCCAGAAGTAGAAATACTGAATTGTAGATCTCATTTTATGTTTTTTATTTTTGTGAATCTTTCTTCTGTTTTTCTTAATGGCTGTAGTGATTTGTACTACCATGGGGCATCAGTTTCCTTTCCTATCTTCCCAGCACTTTTCAATAACAGCATCCATTCACATGTGGAGTGAGACCTCATTTAGGTTTTAATTTTCCTGATGATTTGAGCTGTCAGGTGCTTTTTTATAGACCTGTTGGCTTTTGAATGCCTTATTTTAAAAAAATATTTTATTCATTTTCAAGCAGAGAGACATGGAAAGAGAAAGAGAGCGAGAGCGCACCAGGGTCACCACCTTGTGGGTCTGGCTTATATGGGTACTGAGGAATTGAACCCAGGGCCTTAGGCACTGGAGGCAAGTGCCCAAACCACTGAGCCATCTCTCCAGCCCAATGAATGCCTTATTTTTTAAAGTTAGTAAATGTCTGTGTTTCAACTGGACTAAAATTTGTTGCTATTATCTATATATTTTATAGATTAACATCTTAACAGGTATATAGTTTCAAAATACTCTCTAACAGTCTGTATATTTTCTCTTCAGTTTGTTAATATACTCTTCAGTCCTTGGTGTCCTTAGGTATACAAAGGTCTTTAATTTAATGTAATTCCATCGTTTTAAAATTTTTGTTTTTGTTGTCTGTGCTTCTGGGGCTGACAGCCAAATATTATTTGGTAAGACTAATCTTAAGAAGGTTTTCTTCAGTATTTTCACCAAGAAACTTTATGATGTGGGATATTATAAATAAGACTTACATTTTAAGATTAAATTATAATATATTCCATACATTGTAGTCCTCATGAAAAGATATAGTTTTATAATCACATTTTATATGTGCATGACCTCTTATTTCATGTATCATGTGTTGTTGGTACATACTGCATTTAAAAACCAACTACATTATACATATATTTGTAATGTATATTATATTGATAAATATTTAGAGTACTTTCTGCAATGATTTTTGTGTTCAAATAGCAGTTATTCTGTATGCTTTTTTAAATTTTAAGTTATTTTTGAGTCAGCTAAGTGATGATATATTTGAAATGAATATCTGAAAGTGTGGAGGAATTTATATATTACACTTATGAATTCCTATCTGTTCTTTTTCCAAGGCCTTAAGGTGAAGCATTAATTTGTTTACTTGTGATCTTTCTAGTAAATTAAAAATAAACATGCCAAAAATTCCACTTATCAGATAATAAAAGAGTATAATTAGTTCATATTTAAATGACATTCAAATTATTTTGTTCTATTTTCCCACATGTATCTTTTTACCCTCATTCTTCCAAACCTACTAGCACAAACACCAAATACAAATTCTAAGAAATCTTTTCAAAGGCTTTTAAATTTAATTTCTAAATATAAATTAAATGAGATTTCTCTCAACAATGCTATAATTAAATATGCCACATAGTTTTGAGTATCTGGTTCAATGACATGCTATATTTGCTTTCTGTATATTTTAGGAATGTTTAAAATTCTATTGTGCTTATTTTTTTAAAAAAAGTGTTTTTCCCCTTTAGGAAGGTAGATAATCTTCAGAACAAGTCACTTCTAGATGGTATTCCTAAAGTTGTATTCCTTTTACTAGAAAATTTCTTGGAAGATAAATATAATTTGGTATCAGTGGATTTCAGATGAGTGATCTTGCCTCTGTTCAGACTGGGTTGGTGGAGTTGTGGTATCTCAAGAGTCTAGTGCAGATCTGGACAAATACTAGTTGTGGGTGAGTAGTGAGAAGACATCATGGTTCTCTTCTGGGAGTGGTCACATGATGCTGCGAATACATGAACTTTGAGTCCGGAGGTCCATGCAGAGCAGACTGAAGCATATAGCTCAATTATAAGTATAATCTAGCCAAGAGGTGTACATTATGGAACAGCTTTCAGGCTTTGCATACAAAATATGAATTGCAGTCACTGATGACTCCATTGGGGGAAAATCCTACTTCCTGGGAACATCTTACCCAGATCAAGAAAAGCAGAAAGTCCAGCAGGATGTTGATATGAGAGACTACTTATAAATGTTCCTTAGATCCCTCTCTACATGGATCAAGATTGATAACCACATGTAACTTAGTTTTCATCAGAACAAAGGTAGTTTACCACCTGCAGCTGCCAGGACTCAAAGGTGCTCATGCAGGAAGCGTCTGTTGTGATTGATGCTGGTGCTTGTTCCTCCAAACACAAAATTACTGTTAGGAAATGTAATTCAAAGACCACAAATGTAACTAGATTGCAAGACAAGTTAAGAGGGTTTAGAAATAAGCCTTAGTAAGATAAACTTAGATAGCCTTATTAGTCCTGCAAAATGAACCTTCAACTATATATAATAGTATACAATTGCTCCTAATAGTCCATTTTGTATATCACTTCAAAGGATTAAAATAATTTTTACAGATTGTTTTAATAAACAAGTGTATGATTTTGAATGATTTTTTTGCCAAAGAAAATGCTGGGAAGAAAAATACAGAATCTCAGATTATGAAACACAGGAAAATTGTTGCAAATTTATACATTTACCTTTATGAAAACAGAAGACAAATAATGTTTTTCTAAAAGCTTTTTGTAGGTTTTCGGTATATAAACTGTCCTAAAAGATAACAATAAACCAAATCATTGGGTTAATTGTAATTTCAGTTAGGTTTAAGATGACTGTTTCTCAATACAAGGAATAATTATGTGACAATGAAATGTGCAAAAAAATAGACCTTGAGGAAGACTATGAAAGAAAGCCATGAAGGGTATATTCAGCTCGACCAGACTATTTAATTCAGTGTCGTATTTCAGATGTGACTCTTGGATTCATGACTTCATAGCAGCTGTCTTTAACTGACCTATATTGGGCCCATCAACATTTTGCTATGGATGGTGAAGGAGGGTAAAATAAGAAAAGAACATCAAAATGGTAGAAGGAATGGTTGAAGGGAGGAAGAGGTTCAATGTGGAAGAAGTATGGGGAGGGGAGACGAGAGTCATGGGAAGCAATTTATGATCAATATCCATTACATGCATATGTAGTGTAATATATTTATCTTGTCAATAAAAACTTGAATGCAAGATGATGAGTAATTTAAGAAGTGTTTATTAAAAAGTATCTACAATATAGATATAGAACATTGTTGTTAACATAAATAACTGTTCATTTAAGTTGAATGCTCATGGCGTGAGTTAGAAGTGGTAAATAATGTTATCCTCATGTTAATGTTTGTAGATCCAGTCATATGCTGTCTTCTATCTTGTATAGCAATTATTACTTGCCACATTCAGTAGGCATTTAATATATTTTCCTTTGAGGACAAGCATCATATTGTTGGCTCCTAATATCTTTTACCATTTATCATCTAGTTAGGTCTAGATAGAGAGTGGTTACCAGGAATAACATGTGGTAAAGGCTAACTATTCTATTATATTCTCATTCTCATTATCTATTAGTATACCCTGTTCTCTGTCTCCTCAGTTTTTCAGCCTTCATTTCAGTCCTCTCATCTGTCCACATCTGGCTGCCATTTGCTAAGTGCTTCACAAGTGCCAGGCATCGAACATGTGTGTGTCATTAACATGAATCTACAAAAATCTTTGATTTTCATTTTACCTCATTGCTTAAATGCTCCAGCCATCTGCGAGCAAGTTGAATCTTCCCTTCCTCTAAAATATATCCCAAATTCATATATTTCAATGCCCCTAAACTCTTATTTATTCTAGACTCATGCTTTTCTCTCATGAGTACACAAGGACCTAATTTTTTCATTGTATGTCCTTCAGCTCTAATCTATACATGGAAGTCAGCATATTTCTTCCCAGTAAGAGGTAGCATCATTCTTAAATTTAATCATACCAGTGTCTTCTTCCTGTCCCATTTGGACAAAAATCAAAATATCCTATGTAGATAAAACCAATCTTGAGTTGCCAATTATGGGCTTCTGTAATTTTGTCTCACCACACTGTGACAAACCTACTCTTTTAAAAAAAATTTTTTTTTTGTAAATACAGACCCCTTCTCCCCTGCCCCAATTCTGATGAGGGTCTTTGGTGGATTGATTGGATCCATTGTGCGACAAAGAGGTCTCAGGCTCTGCAGGGATGGCTGAAATAATGTCTAGGGCAATTCCCACAGATGCTGAGGCTCTTACAATCTTTCCATCCCTTTTTCGTGATGATCTTTTTAAGACTAAAGCCTTTCCCTTTTGCCTGTGTTGTCATCACATTCTTTTCGTGGAGCCTGGAATATTCTTCCCTAGATGAACATAGCCGCCTCTCTTCTGTTGTTGAGGTCTTGCTTCAATGCCAATTCCTTCGGTGGGTTTCTTTTCTTATCTTTTCCAAAGTGGTCGTCCCAATTTCTATCACGTCCCTCATTTTATTGTCATATTTATTTTCTTATTTAGTTATTGGTACACTTCCTTGTTGATATTCTCTCCCTCCCTCCCTCCCTCCCTTCCCCCTCTCTCTCTGTTTCCTCACAGAAACAGAGACACCAAAAAAAAGTATTTTGTAGCTGAATGTCCACAATTTAGTTATTTTTTTTCACTTTTTGTTTCTTGTTCTTTTAAGATAAGGTCTTACTGCATAACCCAAGTTGAACCTCAGTTTGCAGTATAGCCCAGCTCAGAAACAAAGTTGTAATCCTGTCTTTCCTTCTCAAGTACGAGGATTGAAGGAAAATTTATACCACTTCCAACTGAAAATGATTCCTAACATTCAAAGACATGTAAATGATATCATGTGTGTGTGTGTGTGTGTGTGTGTGTGTGTGTGTGTGTGTGTGTGTGTTTACAGTGTGGTGTAGAACCCCATGCAGCAAGGGTGCTTGCCTATGGGTGCTGGAGTGTGGAATATCAGGTGTCCTGCTCCATTGCCATTGAACATGGACCTGTTTTGAGCAAGAGTCTCTTTAATGATACCCGAGTTTGCAGGGCCCCACAATTTCTGAGAGTCTGCTTCCCTAGGGTAGTGGGGTTGCAAATTTGTGTGGCCATACCCACCTGTTTATGTGGGATACGAGATTCAAACTCTTGTAGTCTACATCCCTTTCAGGCCCTCATGCTCCTGAGGAAGCACACGTAAGTGTGGAGCCTCTCCACACCATTTTCTACTTTTTTATTAGATAGTGAAGTATTACCTTGTATACCCGCAGGACATTGTTAAAAGTTGAATATTTCTCTTGTCATTTAAAAGATTTAAAAGTCAAGGATTTGAGAGATAAATGTTTTGCTGCATACAGTAAATTCTATGGCAGAATCAGAACTTGAACTTAGGTCTATCAGAGGCAGGCGCCTTTCAAGATTGATGCTAGCTGGAGCTACATAGTGAGTTCTTGGTCAACGTTGCTAAAGAATAAGATCCTGTTTCATAACAAAAAATAGGGAAGAAGAGAATGTATGTGGAATAATGTATGTATTATGGTTTTATACTTACATACCATGCCAAAAGGTCATGGGATGTATATCAGTATTGATTGTCTTAAATTCAGTTTCCTTAGAAGTAGAATTTGAGACAGAAATCTGATTCATTCAAGGATGATTTGGAGGGAGGGGATTCCAGCTAGCTGGCAGAGAAATAGTAAAATGAAACAGGATATGAGAGTACCCAATAGCTGTACATCTCAGGTAAGGCACCACATTTGGTAATAGAGGTTAATTTTATGAGAGACCTCCTGGAGATAATGTAGAGCTTGCACCTCAGAATAACCCCAACCAAAAGGCATGAGGTATTTAAATATGTTTACCAGCTCTGGTTAATCTCTGGTTAAGTTGCCCAGGGTATTTTGGGGATGTAAAATCCCAAGATCATGTGAAAAGTATAAGTTCTACCAGTAAGAGCAAAAACCCAAGCCACAAAATGCGTATGCTGACAGGTGATGACTGTATTTATGGAAATTTGGAGGACTTGGTCTTATATATAAATAGGATATTGATTGGATCTTTCTAGTTACCCATATATGTGTGGAAATTTATATGCATTTGTGAACATATATATATGTATATGTATTTATGTGTGTGTATTATATATAATATATATGTATAAATGGATGAAGGTAGCTAGTGAAAAATATCAAATATATGAGCCACTTACATTTAATAATAGAGACAGAATATGGAGAAAATATTGGCTCTAGCTGATTGTAAATATTGGTGTATAGACAATGAGATATTCTCTATCAGGAATTGCAGATATTTTTTGAGGTTTCTCTCTCTCTCTCTCTCTCTCTCTCTCTCTCTCTCTCTCTCTCTCTCTGTGTGTGTGTGTGTGCGTGTGTAGACTATTTATCTCACATGCACATATGGTTGTCTTTTAGATATAGAACCCTTTTTCATCATACCCTTTGGAGCAGTTATAATACTGTTAAAATTCCAACTTTCTTTAGAAACGTTGGTACATTATAGGATTTTATGTTTTCTTCTCCTCTTCATATTTGTCTTAAAATATGCAAAGTCTCCTTTGGGCCACAGAAAAGAACAAACCATCTCTGATGAAAGGGTCACCCTCGCTGCCAGTGACCAACAGAGTTGCCTGCTGACAATTTTGCAGCGGCTACTGAGTCATGCGTGAGGAATCCACAGAGCTAATGAATGCCATAAGGTGTCTTCTCTTTAATCTGAAGCTCTGGGCATGAGACACTAGTGCTTGTTTTTTACCCTGCAGACTCTACACCCTCTGTCATTTCCTGTCCCTCCCAAGAGTAAGCCCTAAAGAAAACAATAATAAACAACTTGCTGTTTAACTTTCAGACTGCACTGTGATCAAACAATTGGTAATAATGCAACAGCTGTGGCCCGACAGTGTTTTGGCAGAGTGTGGCTGAAGGTGGAAAAGACAGGCAGGAACAACAGGTTATGTTAGAACTTCTCCTTTTATGGATTTCAGTTAATTGCTCTGAAAGCCAACAAAATGTTTTTGATCTTTTGTCATCCTTTTATTTCCTGCCCTCCATTAATGAACTGTAAGTAAACATCGATTGAGCAAACTATGCTACACATTGTATTTTGTCCTTGCAATAATACTGGGATGCAGGCATTGTCATTGTGTAAATGAAGAAATCAATTTCTAATAGTCACAAACACTAGCCAGTGATGCTGATGGATTTTGAAATTCAATCTGCGTGCTCACTTTTTTATTAGCTAAATTCCAATTCTTTTTTTGGGAATGTGATGTTTCTGAGTTGTGTGTGAGAAGTACCCTTTTGAATAAAATAAAATGCATATTTATGTCTTATAGATATTTTTATTAGGAGAAGGCCCTATTGTTGACTGTTGAAAGAACTTGAAAGTGATGATAAATTTCTGTTTTCATGCTGAATGGTCTCATCCTTTCCTGTCTAAGTGACAATAAGCTCCTCTTGAGCACTGATGTGGAGATGGGCTACCTTGTTTTTGTTATTAGAACTTTTACAGCGGTTTTAACTTTATTTCATTCTGAGTATGGAAAGCCAAGACACCACCTGAGTGCAGCGTATACTATGTAAATGTCACACCCTTTTAGAAGAGGATTTACTTTTGTGACTTCTGACTTCTGTTTTTTATGTGAATTGTGCCCTATATTTCCTGGCATTTTGCAGGAGTCTGGGCAGTCTATCTGACATTTTCCATTTGTTAAGTCCTTGAAAAAAAATTAAGATTTTCTTCATTTCTTCTGTATGATAGAGAAGTTCCAGTCTAATATTGAAAAACTTAAATAACTATCTCAGGAAAGATATGTCAATCATTTAAACACAATTCAATAAAAAACTAACTACACTACTGTATTTTAGTAATGGTTTTATATTGTACTTCTCAGAAAGTAAGTTAAGTAAGGCTTATCCTTTTTGTCATATTTTATAGGGACAGAAAGATGAAATAGGAAACATGAGATTATCTCTTTACTAGTTGTTTGTTTTGTGACTTAATCCATTATATACCTGAAGACTACAAAGACCTGACAACAGCCATGATGAAGTTCAACAAAATTCCTTATATTTTGCCATGATGTTATCAGATTTTGTAAGAGGAAAATATAATAGATATAAAATTTAAAGACACCCATACACATCTGTATGACTCTTAATTCCTTGTCTTTTAGCATGTTGGTTGGTATTCTAAGTTTGTTTGATTTTTGTTTTGTATTTCCTCTTAATGTGGTTATATTCTTACCACATCTGTACACATCCTTAATCTTCCCATGCAATGTTTTGACGTTATACCATGCCAGGTATTCTTCAATATACTAATTTGTCTTTTCTGGTTAAGGTTTGACTTTGGAAATTGAAACCTATTGGTGTCCAGAACTTTTGTGTGTATATAGAAATCTATTGTATGATATAAAAATAACTTTTCTGGTAGATAGATGTTTAATTTGATTCAGACGTTAGTTGTTGCAATTAATGCTGAAGTAGGCTTTTTGATGTTTCCATATGAAATACTTAAAATGCTTGTTTTAGGGATCGTCAGTCTAATATTAATCATTCTTAATTATGTACTTGAAATGCCTTCAATTGTATTCACTTATAGCATTATAACCAAAATATTATTGACTACATAGGTATTCAAATAAAAATACTCAGAGCTTAATTCCCTTATGATTTTTCACTAGTCACTCTACATATTTCAGTCATAAATACCTTTGTGACTTACTTGATAGTTATTCTCATTAGAAAACTGTCTATTCAGAGAACATTGATCATTCATTGTTTATTTTAATTTTTTTTGAGACAGAGCCTCACAGTAGCTCAGACTGACCTGGTATTCACTCTGTAGCCCATATTGCCTCAAACTCATGGAGATCCTCTTACCTCAGCCTCCTGAGTGTGGGTTTACAGATATGAGTAAAAATGCATAGCTGTTGGGTTTATTTTTGACCCTGAATTTATATTTAACTTTCGAATGTTGTTGCTCTGTTTAGTTTTCTTTATTGTTTTTCTAACTTCTTGAGCTGAACTATAATTAAATTTACTATTTCCAGTTTTAGCTTTCTTCGTGTGTGTGTGTGTGTGTGTGTGTGTGTGTGTGTGTGTGTATGTGTGTGTATGCGTGTGTGTGCCCTTGCATTGCCCTCCTGCAGTAGGATACACTTGCCTGTGGGTGTTGGGATGTTAGGTGGAGGCCTCTCCACTCTTCCTTACAGTCTTGTTTGAGCCAGAGTCTCTTACTCATCTCAGAATTTGCCATCTCTTGGTGAGTTCTGCTGCTTCCACGGCCTCTGCTCCCTATGGGACTGGGGTTACAGCGGGCCATTGCCAAGCTCAGCTGGTCATGGATCTCTCAAGTGCCTCCAGCCCTACACAGTTAACTGCTGAGCCATCTCATTAGCATTTGAGTTTTAGTAAGTGGTTTTTTTTTCTCTTATGTGTTTAACTTTGTCCCTCAAGTTTGTGGCACTTTCATTGTGAAGTTCTAGTTCTCTTGTATTTTTGGTTTCTGTTCTTTTTTTCACTCATATCATGATTTTTCTCTTTGACTCCTGGTTAATTTTCCAAACACACACACTTAGCAAACATGGTAAAAACTTAATCTTTTCTACTGTAGTTGGATTTTGGTCAAACCACTTGTTCCATAAACTATTAATTTTTTGAAATGGATTGAGATCTTTCAGGAACTCCTGGTGTGTCTGGAAAAAAAATCACTTTGAACTTGCACAAAGGATTCTCTACATACATTCTGTATGTTCATATACATACATGAGAGGAAATGATGAATCTTCTCTATCATCACTAATTCTTGCTTCCCATAAAGGTTTTAGACTTGTAATTTCTTTCTGCTTGAGACAATGATATTAGGTTTATAATTGGAGTGGCTTTTGGTAGACTATGCGCTTATCACTACAGTATGCATCATACCTAGTATCCTACTTGTTACTTACTAGCATTGGTGTTGTTATAATAATAACTTTTAAAATAGTTATTTTCCATTTAATTTTTTTTTGTATTTTAAACTTCCAAGTGAATGTATTTTGCTTTAGGCATCGCCATCCATTTTAGCAACTTACATCTGATCAACTGTGTTTTGAATTTAAAAACAATCTATATTTTCCTAATAGCCAATATGCTGGGATAGCATAAGAATAACAACCATGGGCTTAGCTTCAGTGCTAACTACATGGGTTTAACTACATGCGAGGGGCATCGTGGCAAGGCCCTGTAAGTATTAACATATTCAATATTTTACATTTTATTTTTTTCTAAATTGAAAATTTAATTTCAGATATCAAAATGTCTTTCAAGTTTTCCATTCATTACACAATGCTTGCTGTTCTATTTTCTTTTAATATTTCATTTTGACATCAGTTCTTATAGATGTTTGTACTCTGATTTGTCATAGTCTTATGTAAAACCAGAGTTGTATTTTTAAGATAAAGAAATTATTTTATTTTCAGAAAAGAGTATGTTTTACTATGGAATTTGTTGAGGATTAGTTAGAGGTTCTGGAGTTTATTGTGCTACTGTGTAACTTTGTTACTATATGCAAAATTTATTTGAAGTACTGACCCAAATTATTTTTTTAAATACTTTAAGTTTTGCCTTACCTTTTCTTTACTTCCATGATTTCAGCCTTTTAGTAATGCATATGTTGAGGGGAAGCAGGTTATTTCAAGATTTCCATTAGCATTGTTTGCCCACTAAATAATGTAACTCATTATGGACAATAAAAAAAAGAAAAGATTTCCATTAGCCACTGTATCACTTCATTGTCAGACCAACAAGTTCAGTACGTTGGAGTCCATTCTGAAACCACATCAATCATTTCTATTATCTACCCTGATTTCCAGCTTCTCTGTCTTAACATTACCATTATTCAGAAGTTTAGGTGAGGAATATCACAAGATTTCCTGCACTATATATGTCTTTCTCTTTAAGGGTAAAATAACTTTTTGACGCTCATTCATTTCTCTAGTTTCTACAAATGGTTTTTGAAAGAATTTTTAAAAGTATGTGAGTACATTCTTTCAGGTGCAACATATCAATAACCTAATTATAAATGGAAAAGTTTGCTAAAGATTTTTAGCAAAGGTTTATGATTAACATATGTGCTTGGTGCTGACAGAACATTTAGGGCTCTATTCTGGATAGTTATTTTTTCTGGAAAATTTAATTTTAAATGGCTGTATTTTTTGTGTAGTTATATGTATGTGAATGCCAAGTCAGATAATCTCTCAGCCTCCTTTCCTTCACTTCTCTTTCTTTTCTTTCCCTTCCCATGGCCTTCCCTCCCGCCTTCTATATTTATAGCATTTATCTGGTACCTAAGACACACATTGTGCTAATGACATTTTTATGGTTACTTCCCTAGCTCCCCAGTGATAGATTATGTCTCCCTTTCAGTGTGAAGGAGCTGAGTTTTAATGAGATTACGTAATAGTCCAAAGTATACTGGATTTATTCCATATATCAGTGCAAAGTTCCAACTTGGATTCACTTCTTCATCCTAGATCCATGCTCTTTGTCTTCCATTGCTGATTATGGTATTTCTCACTCCCACGGGAAAACCCTTGAAAAATTCTCTTATTTTCAAACACATTTTCTATATGCCATTAAATAATTATGGAGCCTGTAAATCGGTCTACACACATATAGTTTATCATGGTCTTGATATAGTCAAAAATTTTCAAGTTTTGATATGCATATGAAATGTCTCCTTATGTATTGAAAAGTTCTGTGCCAACTAAAGGGGCTTTTTAATATTAAAATATAGAAATCTTATATTTTTAAAATGTATTTTATCCAATTTTATCCAAGTGTATACTGCTTGGTCCCATGTTTCTTCTTTCTCACCCTTAATCATGCTCCCTCCTAACAAGCTGCTCAGTGAAGGCCTGCTTGATTGTTAAGTATGTGCTGTACTTACGTGCCCAGTCTTTGTTTCTGACACAGATTGTAATCACCTTCTTTATAGTTATTGAATGAATAATGATTATGATATTTCTCTAAAAATTAGTGGATTCGTCTTTGCCACCTTTATTTCTGACTTTATCTTTGCTGTGATTAATTCTTTTAAAAACACTGGCATCATCCCTTATGTATACATAATTCAAAACAACTCATTTTAATGCATAGTCCTCCTAAAGAACATTTTCAGTTTGTGACTTCAGTTTGCCTTTGTCTAGCTCATCTTTAGGTGCCCTTCATTCCCCTGAGCTTCTCTTTTCAATGCTTCTACAAGCCGCACTGCTATATCTCATACATGGGGCAGCAGGATGCAATCCCACGATGTCAGAGCTTTTTATAATGTAAATGGGAAATATGAAGGAGAAGCCAGCCTCTGTGCTTATGTGTCCTGTGCCTTGATGCATAGTAAAGTGATGCTGTTGATCTAATCCTATCTGCATATTCCTCACATGCATGTCCTGGTATCTGAGCCCTCGAGCAGGAAGTAGATGTCTGCATCTGGTTAGCAATTCAGCAAGCAAGAGTTTATCAACATTTCACATCTGCTTTCCTTTAGTGGCTTTATATGAACCACTGATGCATGGTGACCTTAGATAACTTGGTGGCTTATATTGTTTCTCTGGTATTGTGAATTTTGGTATCACCCAACCTCCTCACATGGAGGCTTTACCCATATTGAGACCATAGAGTTAATCAAACCTATTTAGCTTTTTTTTTTAAATCACATATTCTTTACCTTACATACCTTCCCAAAATGTAATCAATCATGGGAGAGAGCAAGATAATATAAGAAATATGAAGAGGAGCGGGTAATTTCAAGAAAATATACTAAGGGATTTTACCCTTTAAAATATTTATACTGTTATAGTGCAAAGAGCTGAGTAAAAACTGCAGACACAGGTCTAGAAGTTTCCTTCACGGGACCTTCACAACCTCTTTTTCTCTCCTCCATCCATCCCTCCTCCTCTTCTTCCTCCGCCTCCTCCTCTTCCTTTACCCTTCTCTCTCTTCTCTCTCTCTCTCTCTCTCTCTCTCTCTCCCTCCTTCCCTCCCTTTCTCTCCTTCTCTCATTCTCTCTGATATATTGTTTTTCAGTTAGATCTGTGTTTTTACTTACAAGTTTGGGGTTCCCATAAAGGTGGACTATTGCCCTAACACATGAGTTAAATTTCCCTGTACATGGGCGAATATATCAGCAAAGAGCATTCATTTACTTAGAGTGGGGTAAGGTTTTTTGTAAACTTTGCTTGTCACAATTTTAAAAAATAGTGCACACATACTAGTGACTAGAAATTCACTGTGCTAATGCCTTGCATTGATAATATTTTCTACACTATTTCAGACAGATGGCTTCCTTGCCATCTCCCACAAATCACTTGATTTTTTGTGGGAGTTTGACTTCCCTTATTTTATTCCCTTATTGGGAAAATCCTGGATTAGAAACTGTTTTAGAAACTGAACCAAAATTGAGCCTTTCTGCACTGGTTCTGGCTGTGTGACCTGAGCCTCTGATAACATACCTTCTGCAGGTAACCACGATAACTGTGAAAAGATGGCTCACATTTTTTGGAATGTGATGGATTTGATAGTCCTCTCATTCTTTTTCTCATGAATTCTTATTAAGTGAGGGTCCTTAGGGTATTTGTATTTGCACATTAATTTGGGACATATCTAACATGATTGTTCTTATAACTAGATGTCACATTTCTTGTAGGCAAGCAATGGAACACAGATAAAACCATAGGGACTGAAAGAGTAAGGCAGAATTTACTGTGCAGACAATGCTGCCAAGAGACTTGTATCACATGGAACATTAGCATACCAAATGGTCCATGAGTCATGGACTTTTTTTATTTTTTAGTATTTTATTTATTCATTTCAAGCAGAGAGAGAGAGAGAGAGAGAGAGAGAGAGAGAGAGAGACAGAGAGAGAGAGAGCACACCAGGGCCACCACCTTGTAGGTCTGGCATATGTGGGTCCTGGGGAATTGAACCTGGGGCCTTAGGCACTGGAGGCAAGTGCCTTAACCACTGAGTCATCTCTCCAGCCTGGACTTTTAATTTTAAAACAATGATGTCTATGTGTATACATGCACATTAGCAAGTTCTAGAATCACCAATATACCAAAGTTGTTAGTAGCTATTCAAGCCAATATTTGGCAACCGGATGACTCTCAACAGACTGATAAACTTCCCAGTAGATTCAAGAAAAGGGTGACATTCAGAAGTCAGTAAGGACATGTGGCTGGTGACAATGTCATTTTGTCAGAGCTTCTTCCCACTATATGGATTAGTGGACAGCTGTCTTTAGAAGCAGCCGCCTCCGACGAAAGTTATCCAGGCTGCAGTGCAACTAGCGATTATAAAATTATGTAAGTTAGGGCTTTCTAGAACTATTATAGAAATAGTATGAGATAGTATAAATAGTTCAGGCTCTATAATCTAGTGCAAAAGTCATAGGGATGAGTTTGTATATACTCTTTCAAAGTTATTTGGCCATATCGAATTTCTCTCTAAGCCTTAGTTTCATCCTTCTATAGAATAAAGCTGACATTATCTAACATGAAGTATTATTGTAAGTAGTCATGTATTAAAAACTAGCTCAGATCTTATCAATAATAATAAAATATTAATAAATACTAAGATGAAAATAATATCTGTGGATATACTCCATACCAATGTCTCTATCAGCACTATATGAGCATTTACCAAACTATGGGGGAAAATATGCTGTCTCAGCTGCTAATCACGATATTGGATGCTGAGATCCTGAAGGGGCATCGCTGAACTTTAAAACTATTCCACTGCTTCACATATGGACCGTGCGTTGTATTCGACATGAAGTTCAATTTTTATTCAGAAAGGAACTCGGGCATTAACAATGAAAAGTTAGTCATGTACATTTTAGGTTTTGTAAGAAATATTTTTAAAATGTGTAATGTTGCCTTGAATTCTTTAGATGTTCTGAGTGTTCTGTGTATCCTAACTCAAACTTCATTAATTACAGGTCCAACTAACAACAAATTAACATTATAATATAGAAGCTGCTATTGCACAATTGATTTCATAAAAATAATCTTGTAGCAAATGACTTTGTAAATCATAGATTTCCTGAAATGAGTATGTGGAACATTGTCAACACAAAGTGACATTTCATTTTTTGAATGGGACATTTATAGGGCTAGAAAGATGGATCAGTGGTAAAAGGGGTTGGCTACAGAGCCTAATGTACCGTGTTCAGTTCCCCAGTACTCATGTAAAGTCAGACACACAAAGTGGCACATGTACCTGGAGGTCATTTGCAGCAGCTGGAGGCCCTGGCGTGCCCATTTTCTCTGTCTGTCTCTTCTCTCTCTCTCTCTCTCTCCCTCCCTCTCCCTCCCTCTCTCTCTCTCTCTCTCTCTCTCTCTCTCTCTCTCTCTCTCTCTCTCTCTCTCTCTCTCTCTCTCTCCTTTCTCTGTTTTAAAAGAGAAGGGGCGGGAGGGAGATTTACAAAAAGTTTTGAGACAAGTAATTAATTTTAGAATGATTAATACCTAACATTAGAATTTTAGTATCATTTTCAATACAGTGTGTGCATACTATGAATCAGAGTCCTGACATTGGTCTTTAAGAAGAAAATGAATAAAAACAAATAAATGAAAACAACACCCCCCTCCAAAGGATACAAATTTCATGGAACTATTAGTGCAGAATTTCTGGAAATCAAAATTTTGGTACATTTGTATGAACTTAACTGTAAGTAAGACTTTGTATAGGGCAGAGATTTGAGATCATGTATTCAAAATTGTGTTTATTCCACATTTACATTAATGTGGTATTATGAAGAATTTAGAAATGTGATATTATTTAGCTTATAGAATAAATGTGTTTTTATTGTTGATATTTTTATTGCCCATAATTAGATACATTGTATGAGAAATCTTATGTTGGTACCCCCATTTCCCTCCTCCCTGTTCCCAACCCACTGGGGGCCCTCCTCAGTGGGCATACTGGGTCTGTCCATGGGGGGTAGGGGATTATAAATACCACAAGAGGTAGCCAGGATCCCCCCTTGTGTGTTGTTGCTGAGGGGGGCAATGTCTCAAGATATTCTCCCCCACCATGGCTCTTTATAATCTTTCTGCCCCCTCCTCTTCTCAGTTTTCCCTGAGTCATAGTGGGTGAGTTTTAAGTCTGGTTTACTGTTGAGATATTAAGTGACTTCTGCTTTGGGTTGCGTTGGTATCTGTTTCATCGACCTATCCTGAGTTATCTGACTTGCTGTGGTGATAGGTCTCCTGTTTATCATGCCACTTTCTCATAGGTTTCATTTGGGGCCTACATTATAGGTCCAGGGTGGTTCATTTCTTGCCTGGATGTCAGCTGTTGCTGGAGTTATGTTGACCATAACTCTCTCACTGCCTTCTGAAAAATACAAACTGAATCTCCATTGGAGAGTGAGATCAGTTTAGGTTAAATGACAAACACATTGCTACAGTTGCCTTTTGACTTCTTCCCTATCCATTTCTCCTATTTTCTCTTGCCTGGGTAGTGTTGTTGTTGTTGAATATATTTGGCTACTTATTCCAGTTCCCTTGGGCAGAACTCACATGTGCTTCCTTTGACAATTACCTGGCCTCATGTGTTGATCATGTTTATTTCAGCATCATACTGCCTCACACTAGGAGACCTTATTTATACATGTGCCATCTCCAGCACCTGGCTTATTCCTCCAGATAAATAATATGTGGCCTTTCATATCGTTATTGGCAAGTCTTATATTTCCAATCATGGAAGGATTTAAACAGAACTGAGGGTAGATTTGTTTACAATTTTGCAACTTGCAGAGTAATGTTAATTGACTGCATGAAGATGGTGATACCATCATTAAACACCTGGTATTTTACATGGGTTTTAGGGGATCCAAACTCAGATAGTGATGTAACAGCCCCTATTTTATTTTAAAAATATTTACTTATTAGAGAGAGAGAGAGAGATGCAGACAGAGAGAGAATGGGCACACCAGGGCCCCCAGCCACTGCAAATGAACTTGAGACACATGTGCCACCTTGTGCATCTGGTTTTATGTGCATACTGGGGAATTGAACACAGGTCCTTCTGCTTTGCATGCAAACACTTTAACCACTAAGCCATCTCTCCAGCCCAATTTTACTTTTATAGTACTGAGACTTGGGGGATCAAATCCAGGGCTCTATGCTCACAAAGCACATGCATGGCCACAGCTAGACCTCCTTCACCACTCTTACACTCTTAAAAGTTACATTTTAGTTGCTTGCTTGAGTCATTCTGACCCAGAGCAGACTCTCTACTGACTTAGTCCTGGGCTACTTAGTTATTACAACTTGACACAATTTTAAACGTAGCTTCATATTCACCTGGCATTTGGACTTGAGGGAATCCACCTATTAAGTATGGGCTTTATTTGATAAAACATTTCAAAACCCTCTCTCCTGATTTCAACTTGGAGTTTATGTCTACCTTTTGCTGAGTGACCATTTTAATCTTGCTTTTTTTTTCTCTTAGTGTTTGTGTTTTGTTTTTGTGAAAGGGTCTTCCTATACAGCCCAGACTGACTTGGAGTTTACTTTGTAGACCAGGTTGGGCTCAAACATGCAGTGCTCTTTCTGTCATGTCCTAAGATCAGGGGTTACAGGCTTCACCACCATGCTTAGCTCTGTCTTAGTCTTTCAAATAGAGTTGGCTCAAGGTACTATGTCATCATCCTAAACTGTAAAAGTATATTAGGCCACTGAACAATGTAGTGCAGATCCTTTCAAAGTTAACAAGACATAATTTTGGTCATCTATTGCTTTCTGCATTTTGAATTTACAGAGAGATAATACATGCTCAAGTAAATTTGATAACTGTATAGAACAGTAACTGAAACCACAAATGATTTTTTTTAAAATATTCACTAAAGAGAAAACTTGATGTTTTAAAGAATATATGTGATTCCTAAGGTAGGCTTTATTGAGAAAAGAAAAAAGTTACCATTCAACCATTCAATAACTGGATATTTTTATGATTTTTCTGTGTAAAAGAACAACTTATATTGTTATATATGTCCATCTTATCAAATAAAAAAGATGATTTTCATCTTCAGAATCTTCATGAATTTCAAAAGGCAATTAAAAATAGTATTAAATAAATTCTGAATTAATCTGATATTTGATAATCTGGAATGATTTCAAATTTCACTCTTCTATGAGAATAGTCATAAATATTTTTAAGGTATTTTCACAAACGTTGTTTTTATAATCCTTCTTGCTTCAATTAACTAATTTTCATAGCAGTTTACATTTTTTCAGTGTGGTTTATATTTGATTTCAAAATATTTACAAGTTAATGTGCCAAAGTGGGTGGTCTTTTACCTCTCAGTTTTGTAAATAGCGCAATATTTATATAACTGTTTAAAATTCATACACTAGTATATTCGATATTTTGTTTAATAACACTTAAAATTGTTATCATTTGTTTAACAAGAAAGATCATTATTTTAAAATGCATCCTTAGATAAAATGAGGTAGATTACTTCATATAGCTCATTGATAAATATTTAGTCTATAGTGTTTGTTTGTCCCTGGTATTTTGCCAAGAATTATTTTTTTTTATTTCATGAAAAAGATACAATTCAAACATGACAATATATATCAATGTTTTGTTCCTTATAGGTGTGTTAATTTAAATTTTAAAACTGTTAGCAAGTAACCAAGAGAAAATAGCTTAATGTTTACAAAGTATTTATTCTGAAGACTAAGCACCATACTGTATGCTGCAAATACATAATCTCTTAATAAATGCCAAGAAATCATGAGGCTTTGCATTTGAACAAATTTGAGTCACAAGACTATATACTGTACTCACCTTCCACTGATGATAAGTAGGACAAATGACTATACCTTCAGAGTAGGTGTACTTTTCTTTTTCATTTTTAAAGTGTGTGTTTGTGTTTGTGTGTGTGTGTGTGTGTGTGTGTGTGTGTGTGTGTGTGTGTATGAGAGAGAGATGAAAACTAGTCTATTATATTTAGGTACACAGAATAATTGTTATTTAAAGTTGTAAGTCAAGAAAACACTGAAATATTGAGCTATGGAATATTTGTTTTCAATATGATTACTTCATTATGAAAATTTGTGTGATTTAGGAGCAAATTCTAAAATACAGCAAAGTTCAAAGCTATCATTGTCCAAATGCATATAACCACTTATTATGATATTAGTGAGTTTGGTATAATTGTTTCAAAAATTATTTTCCTTATTCAAGTACCCTTGCAGAATTAGTAGAAACTAAGGCATGTGTATGCATAGAGGAGACGATGCCTCCAGATATAAATCATGCCTTTTCTCTCTCAGTGAACAATGGATGAGTCCATTTTTAATGAGCAGGCACTTCTGTCTCAAGAAGAAATGGTTTCCCAAGCCTTTGCTTTTCTAGATCTTATAAAAGGATTTGTACAAATGTCAGTTTAATGAGATGTTTTTTAAAAAATGTATTAAAATTACATACATCATGAAAATACTTTCACAGTCCTTTAAAATGACAATTTTGAAAATATCCAAATGACAGGAACATCTCCTTAAAGCCAATCTGTGCTCACACATACGCCAATACTACTACTATTCCTGAGTCCTATATGCAATGTCTTGTTCAAACGGCCCCTGCTAAAAAGCTTGCATTTGTTAACTATTAAATTTTGTGTCTAACAATTTCCTGTCTCCAAAGAATTCTTATACCCAAATAGGAAAAAAAAAAACAAGAATAAAAGAAGGAGGAAGAGGAGGAGGAGAAAAAATAGTAGTTGTTTAATTTCTGATCAGATTTTTGCTATGAGCCTCTGTCCAAAACACCTAGTGCTGAAACAAGAAAAAAAAACCATTTTAGGAATGGCACATGTCTATTCATATTATCCTTCCTTCTCTTCTACTCTTTCCTGTGTTATAATGGTATAGAATGGAACTATCTAAAAGCCCTCAAGTGTCATAGTGAGAAATCCAAAATTTGGAACAAATATTTGCTAATCTAAATATATATTATTACATAGCAATTCAAGGCTAACTTTGGATATATGAGACCTTACCACCCCAAATAAATTTGTATACACAAGATCATGGACTCTATAGCTGAAATATCCCTTCTTTCTTTCCTGATTGGTACTTATTGACTAGCTAATTTGCACACTTTTAAAACTATAGCCTTTATATTGGATTAAAATGGTGCAAACTGGGATATTTCCTATCTCAGAAGAAAGAATTCAGTCTTGCATTGAAAATGACATTAGGAGTGGATTTTTATAGATTCCTGTTATTTAGATAAATGAAATTCTATTTAGTGTCTAGATGGATGCATTTTTTAAATATATATTTATTGTCCATAATGAGTTACATTATTTAGTGGGCAAACCATGCGTTGTTATCCCGAATTCTCCAATTCCCCCCCTCCCCATCCCTGATCAGTTGTATATCCTCCTCCGTGGGCTGTCTGTATTTGGTTTTGTTAAATATTATAATACATGTTCATTGAAATGTTTATGTGTTGTCTTTATTCTTCTAATGGGCTTCATTATATACACTGACTTTACGATGTTAAAACCTCATATTTTTTATATATTTTATTTATTCATTTCCAATCAGAGAAATACAGAGAGGAGAGAGAGAGAGAGAGAGAGAGAGAGAGAGAGAGAGAGAGAGAGCACACCAGGGCCACCACCTTGTGGGTCTGGCACATGTGGGTAATGGGGAATTGAATCCGGGACCCTAGTCACTGGAGGCAAGTGCCCTAACCGCTGAGCAATCTCTCCAGCCCTAAAACCTCATATTTTAAGGCTAACTACAAATGGTCATAGTCTATATTCACTTTTTAAATATTGCTGGATTGATTGTGCTGCTTTGCTAAAAAATATAATTAAGTTCCTTTTGGTGAGTGTGTGAGAATATGTATATGTGTGTATGTTCATGTATGTGTACATGTATGTTCAGATATACATGTATCTTTGTGCACATGATGTGGAAGCCAGAGCCAATATCTAGTCCATTTTTTAATTGCTCTCCCTATGTTTAGTGGCTTGTACCTGAGCCATCTCCCCAACCCTCATTCCTCAATGTTTCTAAAAAATATATAGCTCAATTTTTTTCTCTATATATTTCTCTCATTTTGATATCAGCCAACTAAAGATCTCATTGAAAAAGATGGGATATAATTTTGATGTTATTCCTTTTTTTAGAAAGCATATAGCACTGATATCACTTCATGTAAAATATTTTCTAGACCTCACCAATAAAGTCCTCTTAAGCCTCAACTTTTCATATTAGGAAAATTAGCTTTCTACCTCAATTTATTTATTCATTCTTAAGGTCTAATTAACAGGCAAATGAGTAACTTCCTGACACAGACACATATGCACTGAAAGAAATATCTCTGTAATCAATTACACAATGGAACCTGTTGCTAAAAGATTCCTCTCAAATGAAACAGTCTCTTCCTTTGATGTACGCATAGTAGTGGGCGGTGACTGGAAGTGGGTGATTAAAGGAATATCACTCTAGGTACTTTCTTTCATGGGACAAGGGACTTGGAATTTGCTACTGAGTAGGCTTTCTTGTGATGGTACCCATATTTCCCTCCTCTCGTCCCCAACCCACTGGTGACCCTCCTAGATGTGCATACTGGATCAGTCCTTGGGATAGAGGGTTATGAATTGTACAAGAGGTAGCCAGGTTTTCCATCCCATTTTGAGTTGTTGCTGAAGGGGCAATGACTCTGGATATTCTCCCCCACCCTGGCTCTTACAATCTTTCTGCCCCCCTCTTCTGCTCAAAGTAAACTGAAGTCAGATATAGAGACAGTTTATTGTTTGAAATATTCTCTATTAGTTAAATGGATTGTTTAATCAAGGGGAATGTTAAATACAAATTCCACTTATTTATACAGAGCATTTTAGAAAATAAATGTTTAACTCTAAATTTGACCTTAATGGAGGTTAAATTTAAACTTGAAATAACATTTGGTCTAGAATTATGCTTTCCATAAACTTTAATTTATAAAGCCTGATTGAAAATGTCATTAACAAGCTATTTTCTTCTCATTTAATATGAACTGTTATTCATCCATAAACTTCATAGATCAATTGTATTGAAAGTGAGCTGTTTTAACACTGTAGTTGTTATTCTAAATTCTATGTTAAAACCAGTTAAGTTGCAGAAAATATTTGTTAGCACAGACTATCTGCATATTTTATGAATTTGGTCTCTTAAGTTTTTTCTTCTTCATTACTCCGTTACCAGTACTATTATTTGTAATAATATGCTTGCTGAAGATATAAAAGTCATTATTTCATGGAGCAACTCTTTTTTAATGTAGATGACTAAATGTCATTAAAAAAGGGAAAAATGAATCATGAAAAAGACGCTTCCTAAAACAATCTTTACACCAGGCAATGGGTTGATTAATGCTGATTCTAAAGTAAGCATTTTAGGGATCTTGGGAAACTTGGCATGATGGCAAAATGCCTGCTCTTCCCCAGATGATGGGCTTTTCCCAGAGTCCACTAAGTGATACTGACCTCAAGACAAAATTTCCAAATGCTTAGTGATGAACTAGACATGAGTAATCTTTAGTCATTTCTAGCTTGCTTATTTCCTTTGTAACTTCAGCACACCGCAACCATACACTACTGTGCATCCAACACACACACAAATGCGCATGCACACACACACACTTTTTAGAAGCAGAGTACAATAAGTATGATCCTAAGTCAGAATATGAACTGATAAGTAATTTATTAATATAGAATTATTAATACAATAAATTTATTAATATAGTAAATTGATTAATACAATCACATTTAAAATAGTCCTTTTAATACCATGAAATAAACCCTTAAATTGGTTTTAGCTACAGAAAGAAATTTAACAGCTCCAAAGTTAGCAAAATGGAAATTTTGTGTTTTCAGACACTGTGCTTCTGGTTAAATAATTCAACTTCTGTTGTACTCAACATTGTTTCATAGCAACAAATTCTCCTTCCTGCCACTTTTGTAACTAATCTGGAATCCTTCAAACAGAGAAGCACATAGGCAACAAGGAATTCATCTGGAACCAATTTCAATATACAAAAGAGGTATGTTTTAAAAGTTGCAAGTTACTTGGTAAGAACAGATTCAAGAAACACATATTTAGTAATCGTAGTTCTCAAAATAAACAAATGTTGACTCCTAGCTTATAAATTTTACTAATTTTTTTCAAATATCATACCTAGAACATTCCTAGCCACATAGTAGTCATTCAATAAAAATATAAAACATATTTTCCCTCCTTTGTTATTCATTCAAAATATTTTTCTGGCAGGTGGCTGCCTAGTGATCATGTCTTCTTCCTGTTTGTTTTACGAAGATGATAGTGAACATTTATAATAGTAGCTTTCTTGGTACATTTCATCCTATATGCTTTATTTAAAAAAAAGCAGAGCACCATTATAAAAACTTACTAGGAATTCCAGAATGTGCATGGAATTTATCTTTTAGTTTCTGGCACACCTGGAGAGACATCTGAGTATGAATTATCTGAACAAAGTGTGCTTCAATGCAGTGATCTGCAAGGGTATACAGGATGCTGGGGAGGAGAAAGAAGAAATAGGAAAAGCAATTAGAAGTCACCTTCAATTTCGTACAGCAAGATAATTAAAGCATCGACTGTACGTGCATCAACAGCACCAAAGCAGGGCTTAAGAAGAAAGCGTGAGTAGGCTTCTAATTTCGTTCACCACCATCATTGAGTTTTGGTGGCATCTCTTATTTTAGTCTTGCTTTAACATTGAGGATACTTGGGGTGAACTCTTAAAAACTACTAATTCAGGGTTTGATTTGATTTATTCAGAGAGACAGAGAGAATGAATGCAAGGGTGTACCAAGGCCTCCTGCCACTGCAAAAGAATACCAGACCCTGTGCACCCTTTTAGGGCTGGCTTATTTGGTTTGGGGAATTGAACCTGGGACAGCAAGCTTTACAAGCAAACATGTTTAACCACTACGCCTTTGCTGCATCCTTCAGGCTCTTGATTTTTCACTGTAATGAATCTTGTTTACATGCATGACACAGCCCTTGCCACTGTTATTTTAAGGGGGGAAGCATGTTCAGGGCATTATTTCTGAAATTCAGGGTGCTGGAAGAGTGTCTCAGCTGTGAATCCAGCTCATTCTTAGCCAGAATGAGGCACGTGAAGGAATGGTGGGTGCTGTTTAATTTTTGTGTTGGCCTGCCACATTACAAAAGAGTAGGCACCAAGTGCATACTTTACAAATCATTAATATAAAAATGAGTTCATTAAAATTCACAATTGAATCAGTGAAAATTCAATTATAGAGTAAAAAGATGTTCATAATACATATCCATATTTTTACAAAACATGTCCAGATTACATTTAGAGCTTTTAAAAATAAATAATAAATACAATGGATAACAGAAATAAGTAAGAAGTCTTTAGTAAACATTTCTAAAAAGAGAAAAACTTATTAAGCCCAAATGAGTAAAAGGAGATTTTTATCACACTCCTTGAAATGACTAAAAACTTAAAAGCAACTTTACTACATGTAGGTAAAGATACAGAGCAAGGTTTTTCCCATATAGACCTCATAAATTTAAATTGAGAACATTATTTTGGAAAATGCTTTGGCCATATCTATGAAGCTAATCATATGCTTACTTCATGAGCCATCTGCTCTGATCTCATATATCACAGAAATACATGCTATTTTCATCAAGGGACACACATGGAAGAGACCACAGCAGTAGTCCATACAATGGAAAAACAGGGAGCTGTGAAACCACAGGCTTCCTACATGGTTCAGTTCCACAAACACAAGGTTGAGAAAAGGAACTCAGCACTAAATATTAGATACTATAGAACTCTATCTATGCAAATAAAAAGCAACAATAATTGTTCATGTTAGAAGTCAGAACAATGCTTTTATTATACTTGATGGAAAAATATAATTAAGAATTAGAATAAAGAAAGCATCTAAATTGTATTCAGTGTTCTGTGTCTTGACTCAGGTGGGATTGCAGAATTTCAATTTATAAGAATTCATCAAGCTATATTTATGATGTACTGTACGTACTCTTCCAAGTAAATTGTACTCACTAATTGAAAATTTTAAAATCACAGTACTAAAAATTAGTTTCAGTGTTATCCAACAGTAACATCAGTTGGTACCACATCATTTTAAATTTCAAGTTAATTTTCTAAATATGCATTTTAAAAAGAGATATAAAACTTGTTTTTGAAGTCAATACTCATCAAAGGAAAATAATTGAGAAATGTGTTATATTTACTTGCATAGGAATGCTATATCAAAAATACTATGGTCTACTCTCATTATGAACCAAGGGAACATACCTTTGTAAATAGAAAAATTAGAAGTTATTGCAACTAATGCATAATTTTTCCAAGAAAATTAGAGAAATTAAATCAAGCTGCTAGTGATATTTATACTCATTCATCCATTAATTCATTCATGCTGATGCCATTAAGAGATTCTACATGGTGAAATTCATGCACATCTTCAACTTTCTGACATATTCTTAAGAGGCTAATAAATGGCATATACATTTAAATTATTCTGTTCTACGGAAGGCATTCCCAGCACTGTTAAAACGTGTTTCTAGATAATTCTTCCTTCTGTGGGAGATTGCCCTGTGTATTTTAGAAAGTTTAACCATGGTATTTGGCTAATACCCTCTCCTACCATTAAAATGGCTATTACAGTCAAGAAAATCAAAGATGTTCTTAGAGATTGTCAGGTGTCTCTGGATGGTCAAAACTACTGCTTTTGGCATTTTTTTTACTTCATCTGTTTAGTGCAATCATATCAGGAAAAACATGAGAATTAGTATTTCTGAGATTATTTTGCCATTGTACAAGACAATAGAGTCAGTGGAAATTTTCATTCCAGAAAAAAACTTAAGGAAATAGTTTACAGTTTCTCATGCAAGAAAGCAATATCAGGTATCTTGTCTTCCATTGCTAAGGTTGTGCAGAGCAGAGGGGATTGACAAATTGGAACTTTACCGTCAAAGTAGCATATTTTAAAATAAAAAAGGGTTTTCTAAGCAACTGTGTCACTTCAATTTCTTTAGGAAAAAAATCCTGATTTTTATTTAGTTCATACATATTATAAAGTGCAAAGGTAGCTTTTCCTTTTTAAATAATTCATATTTTCAATAATAAGCTTAAAGGGAATCCATTCTTTATTGGAGTATTATTTTCAACATTTATGGTAAAACATTCAAAAGCAGGGTCTGGTGGTTCATGCCTTCAATCCTAGTCCTTGGGAAGCCGAGAGCACCCTGAGTTCAATAATATCTTGGGTAGAGTGATGTCCTGATTAAAAAATAATAATATTACTACTATAGTGCATTTCAAACAAAAACTGAATTAAATAAAAACCTTAAAAATTTCCCAGTAAAAATTTCAAATATTAAATTTTAAATATCCTTGTCTAGGATTAGTTTTTTGGCACGCCAGGCAGGTGTAGACATGTATGATTAAGAGTCCTTAGGTAAAAGAAGCCACACTCTAAAGTGACTGTATAAAGTGACTTATGAGACATTAAGTGTAATGATTTTATGAGGCTATGTAAAACATTTCCAGATTCATTTTTCTGGGATACAATTTAAATTTCCATACATACATTTATTTATTTAGTTAGTTGTTTTTTATCTTTATTGCCCAAAATTAGATACATTGATTGAGTAAATATTGTGATTATATTCCCATCCCCCCCCAATCCCCAATCCCCTGGGTATCCTCCTCGGTGGGCACACTGGATCAATCCATGTGGCAAGGGGTTATGGATAGCACAGGAGGCAACAAGGTTGCCCCCCACCTTTATGAATTGTAGCTGGGGGGGGGTAATCTCTTCCACCATGGCTCTTACAATCTTTCCACCCCTCTTCCCCTAAATTCCCTGAGGATGAGTTGTAAGTCTGCTTCATTGTTGTTATTGTGACTTTAAGAGTCTCTGTGCTTCTATTTAAAGTTGTGTTACAAGGCATTGGTGTCTGTCTCACTGACTTAACCTGGGATGACTGATTGGCTGTGGTTATAGGTCTCTTTCTTGCTCCACCACTGTCTCAAGTGATTCACTTGGGGCCTACATGATAGGCCTGGGGTGGTTCATCTCTTGCTGGAAAAAACATCCATAAATATGTATGGAATATCAGCCTACGCTGGCTGAAGGCTGATATTCCATAAATATTTATGGGTGTTTTTCAAAGCATGAATTAAGAAGTGAATTTTATGACCATATATTGAATGGTTCTTAAAATATAATATCCATTCTGTTCTTGGACCTTTTTGTTTTTTTTTAAAGTAGTATTTTTAACAAATTGAAGAGGCTTTTAAATTTTCATAAATTTCAATAAGAATCTACTACAAGTTTCTGTGATGTACATGTGTCATTGTTAATTTGAAAGGAATGATACAGGTTTCTTCACATTTTTACTGGTAGTATAAATTCACTAACTTTTCATTGTAATGATTTGATCTGACCATATTTTCAAAGAAAATCCAGTGAGAATTTAGTTATTGACTTTGGCAACTGATTGATGATATCTACTGATTATTTGATTTTTTGGACAGGTTGATGATATATGTGGCAAATAATATGAAAAATATTCTATTAAAACATTTTATGAACTTCTTATCTTATTATACTGCTACTTTTGCCAGATAATCTTCTGCCTTATAAAATTTATATAATAATGCACTAAAATATTACTTTCACTAGACCTTTAAAAGTAATACATGGACAGCTTAAAAGAACTATGAGCATCTATTTTTCTGCTTAAACATTGCTTCCTATCTCAAAATATGAATATAAATATATTCAAAAAGCAACCTTATTTACATATAGACTTTTGACTGTCATAAAAATATAGCCATGTGATAAACCTCTCTTTTATGATTCCTGCCCATTCTATAATTTATGGTTTTTATTATTTGATAAGAATGTATATTATTTTAGGCCAAAGGAGACTTTTCATAAATATATATATATTTCCTTGTGAATTTCAACTCCTTGCATGTATTAAATGAGTATCCAGTTTAAAAATGGGTGTTATGGCAGTTAACTTGGGAACTTGGGACTCATATAACAATCAATTCCTACTCATTCTTAGTGAGTTCAAGATTGTCACTGATGTTAATCCTCCATCTCTGCCATGCTGTCCCTTACTGATTCTGTGGAGCTTTGGCAGGTGGAAATACACACACACACACACACACACACACACACACACACACACACATATATACCATGTCCTCCTCCAGCAGGCATCTGAACAACTCTTTTTTTATATTTTATTCGTTTTCAAGTATATATATATATATGTGTGTGTGTGTATATATATATATATATATATATATATATATATATATATAGAGAGAGAGAGAGAGAGAGAGAGAGAGAGAGAATACACCAGGGTCACCACCTTGTGGGGCTGGCTTATGTGGGTCCTGGGGAATTGAACCTGGGCCTTAGGCACTGGAGGCCTTAACCACTGAGCCATCTCTCCAGTCCCTGAACAACTCTTAAACAAAGCAGGGCACTGAAAGGACTCCTGACTTCCTCATGACTTCATTGCAGTTCCATCTGTAGCTCCCTTTCTGTTGTGAGCCTGTCCCACTGTAAGCTGTGACTTTACATAACTGAGAAGAAACATGAAGCACTGATTATAAAAATACAGATCTTTCTAAATTGAGACTTGACATCATTAGTCTGCTAAAGATCTGGGAAGGCCATTTTATTGGTGAATGATTAAGCAAGGGAATTATTTCCTGTAGTTCGTTCGTTCCTCCATGGATGCTGTGTTTGGTCTGTGGTCAAGCCGGGGAGGGAGCAGTATGGTTCCTTGCTTATCCACGGAGTTGGGCAGGAGGGCAGGATGTGAGCCCAGATATGAGAGAAAAACTCTCGGGATACAGCCACCATGGGTAGGACAGGCAAATATCATTTATTATATGTGGAAGGCTTATATTTATAGAGAGGAGAAGCCCAGAGAATTAGGGGCAGGGGGAGAGCAAGGGGATTGGTTAGGGCAGGGTGGTAAGTGGGCACCTTCCCAGTGGATAGGTGGGGGCAGTTAACCTGTGAATGCCTAATTTGCATAAGTTGAGGGGCTTACTTAGCCCTGAGTGGTGGGAAGTATGTGATTCTAGACATGGATTTGATGGTGATGGTTGGAGAGAAATTTGTCACCTGGAGCTGTCACCTATTGTCAGCCCAGCTGGGGTGAGAATGAAGGGTTCACTGTGGCTTGCTTAGGGAGCCTGGAGTTTTAGGATTAAGGGTGGAGCGTGGCAAACCTCCAACAGATTTCAGCCTGTCTCAACTTCCCTTAACCCCATATCCTCTGTGCCCTTTTAGCAAGGTACTGAAATTTCCAGTTATCTGTAACTGCCTGCTGTTCAAATTGCAAACTCATATTTTATTTTGATAACATCTTTAAATCTTCTACTGAATGTCATTCAGTTTCCTGTTTGTTAATTATTGTTTTAAGTTACATGAGGATATTACAAATATTTGCTTTTCGTTCCATCCAAATGAGATGCAAAATTAGATTATTCAGTTTTACATTATATGAAGCTTTAATTGCAGTTGAATGTTCATGTGTAAGATACATACATTTCCTTTTAAAATATACCAAATCTCCTTGGAGAATATGTTTCCATTCAAGCAAATGACCTTAGTGTTCTAACAAACAGTGGTAAACATAAAGCTTCAGAGTGTATGAAGAAAGAACTTTAAAAAAATTATATCTTTATTATCCATAATTAGTTACACTGAATGAGCATATAATGTGTTGGTGTCCCTAGTTCCCTGATTTCACTCTTCCCTGTCCCCAGTCAGCTGGGTATCCTCCTCCGTGGGCAGTCTGGATCAGTCTATGGGGTAGGATGTTATGGATAGCCTAGGAGTCAACCTGGTTCCACCCCCTTTATATGTTGTTACTGAGGGGGGCCATGTCTCTGGATATTCTCCTCCACCATGGCTTTTACCATCTTTCTGCCCTCTCTTTCGCTCAGTTCCCTGAGTCATGGTGGGTGAGTATTAAGGCTGCTTTATTGTTGAGGTCTTAGGGGCCTCTATACTTCTGCTTTAGGTTGGTGTCTGTCTCTCTGACTTATCCTGAGTTGATTGATTGGCTGTGGATATAGGTCTCTTGCTTATCCCACTACTCTCTGTAGGGTTCCATGTGGATCCTCCATGGTAGGTCTGGTGTGGCTCATCTCTTGCCAGGATGTCAGCTATGGGCCTTGCGTTTCGTTGGTAGGGTTGGAAAGGCCACAGGTCTCTCACTGCCTTCTGAAAAATACAAATAGAATCTCCATCGGAGACTGAGATCTGAATTGGCCAGATTCTATGTGAGTAGTCTCTTTGTAAATCACTTGTAAAGTGAATTTCTCTTTGGGAGCCCACGATTTTGCTTGCTTCCCAGTGCATTTTACCCTAAATCCCCAGTTCCAGTTAAGGGCTCCCTGTCACTGAGTGGATTACTTGGCCAAATTAAAAGCTGTTGATTGCCTCTCCCAGGCTTTGGCATCTCCATTGCACAGGTGTTCATGTCTTGGTTCACTCTTCTCTCCCCGTAGGAAGTGTGTTCAGCCTACTCATGGCAGCAGACTGTGTTTCATGTCAGTGGTCTAAGTTTACTCCAGCTATCGTTGACCAGCTTCCCCTAGCAGCTTATGCAGTGCCTTCCAGCACTGCACTAACTACCATATGAGGGCTGGTTACCATTCTGAACCTCACAGGGTCTCTCGGTGCTGAGAGATGGCTTTCTGTGATTTCTTCAGCCACAGGATCCCACGTCAGGCCTGGGGCAGGCATTCAAGAGCTTTGACAGAATCCTGTCTTGTTTTTGGACCTCATGGGTCACTTTGGTCAACATCCCAGTGAGGGAAGGAGCCAATGACCAGGGCCAGGAGTTGCAGGACTTGACCTTCATGTGCTTAGCACTTCTACCTGAAAGAAATTGTGTCCCTAGCTAATTGTTAATTACTAGAACCTCTTCCTATTCTCCAGAATTGGAATATGAATTGAATGTTGGTCATATTTACCCTTAAGACTTTGGTCTTCTAAAGAGCCCTATAAGTATTCCTAGAATAAATATTCCCAGCTTAAGCAGTCATTTAGGAGAGAAAGAAAAAAAAATCAGATTTGAAGAACTATTCTACCACACTTTACCGAGTATTGGGGAAACTCTACTCTTTTTTTTCTACTAAAGCAACACTTTTTTTCATTACTGGATTCTTGCAATATTTAAAGAACATTAGTCTTTTTATCTGTTTTGCATGTTATGAACTGTTTTCCCACTTTACTTTATTATTGTCTTGAGTGTTTTCTATTATACATATGCCTTGCATTTATTCTTAAATTCTTCTCTAGCCTTTTTTAGCCTAAAATTAAAAGAAGTTTTCAACTCTTTTCATAAAAAGTGAAATTATATTTTCAATATGTCATGCAAAATTACTTATGTTATAATAATTTGTATTATTAAAATAATGGTGAGATTCTTTATTATATAGTATTTCAGTTTTTACAGTAGGCATCTTAATTTCCTGCTTCAAATATTAGAAAAGAGAAACTATATTTTTTGGGGAATGAATTTAGAATCTTGTTCACCTCTAAAAAAAAATTCAAGACAGCATTACCTTTAATTGTTCTCCAAGTAATTTCTACACACACAACATAATGAGAGCAATTTCCAAAATGTGTTCTTCTGTAGATTGTAGAGTTTGAACTTGGGACTTCATTTGTTATTCAGCCATAGAGCTTACCTAGAACACTCAAGGTTCTGAGTTTGATTCCCACCACCAAAGTAAAAAAAAAATCTGCATCAACTATCTGCATATTGACAGTTGCTGTTGAATTTCACTTTGAAGATAAAGCTAAAGAAGTTGTATTTTCACATTTTAAATTTTGAATAAATCATATTTTTCTTAAATATGGGAATGTGGAATATTATAATTTATTGGATATGCTTTTATAAAAAGCTGAGCACATATGTATAAGCAGATTTAGTGTTCTTTGTTCTGTTTCATATCTTCTTCATAAGAGCATATATTTTCCTTATCAGATTGTTTTTGAAATAGTAGAGAGTTCTGACAATATCAAATCTAGTACTAGTGTTTCGTGTTTTTACTTATGATATTTTAAAGTTTCCATGAGATTAAGTTCCCTAATTTCATTAGTTAATATAGATAACTGAACATGAAACAAAACAGTGTGATTTTGTTTACATCGTCAGGCCAAACAAACTTGAATAAATATTTAAACTGGCAATTTTCCAGTTATGTGATAAAAATATAAATAAAACAAAGGGCTTTGAAAATGATTTTTAAAATTATACCTATAAGTATGAAAACTCAAAATGTTTGTGTTAAAAATACAGTTTTCCCAGTATTGATTCATATACTTTAAAATAGGACTATGTTCAGGCTTGGGGGATATCTTAGTGTTTAATGGCACTTCTTTGCCCCGAAGACGCTAGTTGGTTTCCTCAGCCATCTGTCTAAGTCTGAGGCAAAGAATGGTAAAGGCATCTGCATTCCATTTGTACTAGCAAGAGGTCCTGACACATCCGAGCACATGGCAGATACCACACATGCACTAAAAATAAATGAATAAAAGAAAAGTACCAGGAAAGTGAAAATAAATGAATATTCTTTTACCAAGGAAAGTTAAACAATTTGAGATTTATTAGTAGCATTTTATTGGCAACTATGGTATGTGTCATATTACTTTCAAAGGGACTTTGGTTCCGTGGTGAGGAACTGACCTCGCATCTCTGTTTGATAGGCTTACGCGGGCAAAGTACTGGAGGAGCAACTGCGATCCGTGTCCAGTGTAGACGAACTCATGTCTGTCCTCTATCCGGAATATTGGAAACTATACAAGTGCCAGTTAAGAATGGGAGGCTGGCAACCACGCAACCTCAACACGAGAACAGAAGAGACTGTAAAATTTGCTGCTGCACATTACAATGCAGAAATCCTGAAAAGTAAGTACCAGAATCCAGGTCATGAAAGCTGCCAGTGTGGGCTCTTAACCTCAGCACTCATCATTCCTGTGAGAGAAAGTAAAGAGAATGAGAATAAAGAAGTATCTTGAAAGCACAATATTTTGGTATTTCCCTTTAATTTCTTGAACTATAAATATAGAAGAAGCATGGTTATCAACACAATTTTAGTTTTTCAGTTGAGATAATATCCTGTTGTAAACATTAAAGACATTTAGATATATTTCATACCTTAGTAACCTAAGGTTTAATCATTTGAGAAGTTTGTATCTTAAGAAAATAACTCTACATGTATTTTCTCTCTGATTTGGTCTTAAAAATGTTTAATTTCAGCTAGGATGTAGCATAGTGGGAGAGCACTTGTCAAGCATGCATTATAAAATCCTGACTCCAAGACCAAGAACGTTCTCCCAACACACACACACACACACACACACACACACACACACACACACACACTGAATAAAAGGAATCAAAGAAATATTGGGGTTAGGCAGGTGGCTCAGTAGTTGAAAGGTGCATGCTTGCAAAGGCTGTCAGCCCAGATTTAATTCTAAAGACACCTACTTCAACTAGATGCAAAAAGTGGCAGAAGAATCTGGTGTTAATTTGTAGTGCCAAGAGGCCCTGGTGTGCCCCATACACACACATGCAGTTTTTTATAGAAATGTTGATTAATTCAAACCATCTTTACAAATGCTGCTTTTGCCTCATAGATAACTGATTTGCAGCTAGTTTTTGTAAAGCCAATGGGATATCTAGCATGAAGCATCACAAAATTTATGACGTTGCATAAAATGTCTCAGAGTAAATTGGTGGGCTAATTAAAAAAATAACTCTCTCTAGTTTCTACACATACTTTCTATACAAAAAAGATACTGCAAAGTACTTCCAGAGCAGAATCAAACAAAAGTGACCTCATGCTTGAACAATCTATAGTTTATGGAACTTTTCTTTTCAAAAGCATTATTTTAGGGAAGAAAGGGGCAGAAATAGATTAGAACATTTAAGAAGTCCATGTTTGCAGGGTAGCAGAGGGTCATCAGTATCATAGGTAAGCCATTATCTATCTCACTAGAATTCCAAGAGAAAGCATGAAGAAGATAGGAAATTTGAATTTTCTGACAAATGTTAGTTTAGCTGTAAGTTCTCATGGGTGGAAACGCCTTGCCTTGTACATAGCTGCTGCTGTGGTTTTGCCCAATGTTGCCAAGTAGCCTGCCTGAAAATGAACTTTAACTTGACACCAAAACCGCAGTTGTCTTCTTATTTACATCACAGTTTAAAAAGAAAAATAAAAACAGGTTGCTTACATTTGCTTTGAGACCACAAAAATCATACGTGCTGTCACAAATCAGCAGAACTATTTTTGCACATCTTGCAAACATCCATATAATAAATTCCCCATTTCCGAATCAAGAATTAAAATGCAAGTATTGTGGGATACTGTTGCAATTAAAATGATAATAATCCTAATTCATACTGAATTCAGCTTATTAAATGCCTACGGAAATAAGTTTTTTTTTCTTCTTTAAGTAAACCTTCTCAGCTGTTCTCTATGAAAAGGGCAACTTAAGATCAAGCTCAATATTTTTCTAAATGCTGATATCTTAAAATCAGAAATCAAATGTGAGTGACTTCCAACTGCTTTGGGCTTACTTTCTTTCGTCTTCCTTCGGTGGTTTCTGTGTGGCTGACAGACTTCCATATGACTCCACAGGTATCGATAGTGAGTGGAGAAAGACTCAATGCATGCCACGTGAGGTGTGTATAGATGTGGGGAAGGAGTTTGGAGCAGCCACAAACACCTTCTTTAAACCTCCATGTGTGTCCGTCTACAGATGTGGGGGCTGCTGCAACAGTGAGGGGCTGCAGTGCATGAACACCAGCACAGGCTACCTCAGCAAGACGGTAGGTACTTTCTGTCTCCTCCCCGTCTCAGAACACCTCAGTGTCCTTGGAGAAAAATGTTTAAACATCTGGCCCTATGGAAGTAACTTAGTTTAACTTGGTTATTCTTATATTTTCTGTAGGCATTTGACTAAATGTTTCAATTATTTTGTGGTTTCCATGAAACAATATCACAATAAAATTAATGAATGTACTATAGATTCTGTTCATATAGTAAAATCAAAATCCAGTAATGAAAACAAGAAGTATATATGTGTTTAGTGTACACATTTTGCATATATCTACATACATAGAGTATTTCATATATGAATTTTATATATATATATATATATACACTTATACTATGAGGAATAACCATTTTCAGTTATTAGTATAATCTCTTTAAATATTTAAATCTTGTGGCCATAAAAATATAGCAAAAATTACATACTCAAAATATATAATTATATGCCCATTTTATTTTTTTAATATTTTACTCATTTTCAAGCAGAGAGAAAGAGAGAGAATGCACCAGGGCCACCACCTTGTGGGTCTGGTTTATGTGTGTCCTGGGGAATTGAACCCAGGACCTTAGGCACTGGAGGCAAGTGCCTTAACCACTGAGCCATCTCTCCAGCCCTATATGCCCATTTTCTATGATGTAGTATTATATTAAGCCATTGTGCAAAACACATTGTATTCCCTATGAAAACAAAAGAGATCATTGTGACATGAATAGTTATAGGTTGTTAAGTTTTTTAAAACTTATTTTAAGGTTGGGTTTGAACTGGGATGTTTCAGGGCACATTCAATGACGTGTATTATACATCTGATGTGCACAAGACTCTCAGCTTAAATGCTGATAAATATGGGAGAATTGTTTGGCATAATTCGTGCAAACATTTTATGAAACCTAGTTCTGTGGGCTGGACTGGTACAGACTTATTCCTGAGAGACAAACCTATCTTTTTTCAAGCTCTTCTAAAAGACTAGTATTGCTAATCTGGCTGTATTTAGTCTATACTTTGATTGTTAGAATGAAAGCAGAAATTCTTGAAAAAAATGTGCTATTAGATATGATTTATATGGTATGAAGTTTCAGTAAATTAACATGTTGACTTCATACACTGTAGCAAGCATACATGATTAGATAAACATGTTCTTAATATAACACTAATGGCCTTGAAAATTATGATCCCTGCCTAAGTTATTTCAACTGCTTTTATCCATCCAGTTGACAATTCATCTTTCAGCCTAACTAGAAATGTGTCTAGATGTGGAGTGGAGAAGACTTGATCTGTAAGAAATAAGGGGGGGGGGCTAAGGAAAATGGAAGTACAAAAAGGCAGGGAAGAAAATATTTATTGAGAAGATGCTGGAAAGCGACTGAGTAGATGATCAAAACTGTGGTCTTCTAAAACTATTGGTAAACCAATGAAAGATCTTTAAGTTAATTAAAGTCTAAATGTTGGAGGCTAACTAGATCAGACCGGCTGACCTCAGGTTTGTATGTATGTATGTGTGCATAGTGCATATATATATATATATATATATATGTATATGTATATGTATATGGAGAGAGAGAGATAGCTTCTGAGGTCAAGTGTAAGAACAGAGAATAGAATTGTGACAGGGAAAATTGAAGCAGAAAGTATGTCATTTCATTCAAGCATCAAGAGACCATGGATTACTGACAGTGATAGACACGAGGAATCAAGACATTGGAGGGCAGGTGTCATTTGTTACAATACACTTGGCACACTCCTGTGCTCCTCATCCGCTGTGCTTGTTTGGCCCAGTGATGCCTCCCACATCTTCCCTCCAGAATTTCATCATTCCTCCTTCAACTTGTGAATTGGCTTTTCCTCTGAAGATCGTTGTGACTGACAAGCAAGGAAACTAATCCTATTTCCTCCCATGGTTTTCTGTCTTTAGTAAATTACATTTTCATTGATCCTTTTGGACAAGCTAAGTTATTCTTCTAACTAAAAGCCCACTCAATGATTCCATTGACAAATGTTTGTAGTAGTTGTTGTTGTTACCCTAATATCTCCAGAACACAACTACTGTCCTCAATCTCCTAGTGCAGCTCTGCCACATGTCACACTAAGGTCTCTCTTGGACCATAACAAGTAAATCTAACACCTGCTCTCCTACCTTCACACTTATTTCCTTCTAATCTATTTGCTACATTTTGTTGTAAAAAATGTGTTTAATAGCACTAGATTCTTCAGTATTAAACTAATGTACTGATAATCTGGAAATTGCTGATCATTTGTTCTGATTTCTACAAATGTACTAATTGTTAAATATTTTGAAAGACATCCTTCTTTGAGACAAAATTTCTTCACATGATTTCCTTAGAGACTATGATCTGTATTATTCCTCACTCTTGACCCTTATTTATCACTGTTTTTTGCCTTCAAAAGCTATCTTTATTGGTACTCAAACTCTGTGAAATTGAGATTTTCTTACCTCCAAGACATTTCAGTACTATGTGGTCGAAACATCTCTTTACACAGTAAAACCAAGTCTCCATTACACACTGAATCTGTCCTCCTCCTTGGGGTTAGAGGTTTCATTTCCATGACCTCCTATTCTATGCTCATATGCTCATATGGCATCCTTTGCTGGCTATATTTTTTCCACCTTCACATCATCTGACATCTGACATCATCTGTCATAATCTTTTATTCCTTGGGTTCTAAATTCCATGAAAGACAAGATTGTGCCTGGTATTTACCTGTGTAATAATTGGCACATGGTAAACACTTGGAATTAAATAGAATGAATATTTGAAAATGAGGAAATAATTCAAGGTCAAAGGTGGAGTTTTGAATATGACTATTTTGTGAGTCTGAATATTGTAAAGTTTGCAGATACTAGAGGGTTATTGGATAGAATTCTAGCGAGGTGATTGTGTCTTTTGATGTAGACTTGGCAGGAAGCATACTGCTGATAAATGCTATTAGAAGCAAATCCTAGTATGCTTGTTAATAGGAAATTTATCAAAAGGAAAAAAAGTCTCATCCACTTCTTCCTACCCAAAAAATTCCACTCAGATATTTATATTTAGAATGAACAAATAACTTTTAATTCAACTGAGCAAGTGGTGCTCCATACCGTTCTACAGAAGTGACAAATATATCCTGTCCTAATGAAGTTTGGAATATAGCCAAGCAAATCTATAACATAATTAAAAGCCTTATGTGTTATGAAAGAGAAGTGTATAGCTTTACAGAAATGCATCCATGGAGCTTTGTAAACTAAAGGAGACTTAAGGCAGGGTCCAGTCCTGTTTCATATCTTTATCAATATTTTATTTACTTCAATACACCTTTTCTAAAGTTTAGTCAAATTATTAAAGCCTCAATGTAGTATACATTTTGTGCAAAAATTTTCGAATATAAAAGGAAATGTTTTACTATCACGTTTTGTGAAGGCGAAGAAAAAATATTTGTTTTGTGAAAATTCTAGACATGTATTTCACCAACCAAAGTCACCAGCTGGAATCTCATAACTGTAAGGACAAGTACTTAAGAATTTTGCCTTTGTTATAGAAACTTCATAGAAGTGTTTTTATGGGCTGAGTGAAGGACTGGTTATCAGAATGTGAGAGGAAGCCAGCCGTGTGTTGCAAAGTAAAACCATATGTATTACGCATTCCAAAGTGAAGTAATCAATAACAACCGCTTCAAAGTTTTCCACCATGGATCTCTGAGTACTTTGAAAACTTATAGATTGGATGTCTTCTTGACCTCTTTTATAAACATATGCTTTAAATGTATTTTATGAGATGTTGTATATTTAGGAGATAAAACAAAAGAAATAATAAAGTGAATACTGCTGGACTAAAGAACCAGCATATTGTTCATAAGACAATTTTGAGCATTATTGAAAATTCAATATTGTTATTTGGAAATGAGATCGTAATTTTTCATTATTTCATAGAGAAATAATATGAGCAGATATAGTCTAGGTTCTAGGTTGTATTTCATTATTTAAGGTAATGTTTCATAAGTTTATAGTAAAATACATTTATACGTCTTTAAATATCTAACAATATCATGAAAGTCAGACATATTTTGGTCTGCACTCAGAAATAGTTCTATTTATTAAACAAAATTCTGTGGCAATGTGAGGGACTGATTTATTCCACTTTCGTGTGTTCGGGAAGTAGAACGTGATTTGAATTATATCCCTAGCAAATGAATGTTTGACAAGCATAGTTTCTGGAAATTGGGTTTTATACTAATGTGGAAAAACACTCTACCAATGAGTTATCAGAAGTTTCTGCAAGAACAATGTTTGCCTGGAAAAAAAAATAATAATGAAAGCATCTGTGAAAAATACTACTTCTGCTCCAACTAAAGTATTAACAATATTTAAAGTTTTTATTAAGGACTTCCAAAACTCCTGATTGGGAATTTTAACTGTAGCACTGTGTATGAATTTTATGCATAACAGTATGTTAAACTTAATTCAGTGCAGCCTATAAATCTGCTCTCTATGTGCTCTTGATAGCTGTCTGTGTAGTTGGAATACTCAGTTGTAATGCTAGTGTGTGCTATCAGTTTTTTTTTAACCTTTTCTTTTTCAGAGACTATATCTTGAAATATTTTGTATTCTTATTCTGATTTCAATATTATTAAGCATACACTCCAGAGCTACCTTTTTAAAAAAATCTTTAATATACTGAAGCTTAGGATATTTAAATTTAATATGGTAGAAGAGAAAGGAAGGAAGCTGTGTGTGGTAGCATGCAACTTAATTCCAGCACTCCAGAGGCCAAGGAAGGAGCATCAGCATGAGTTTGAAGTCAGCCTGGACTATAGAATGAGTTCCAAGTCAGCCTGGGCTAGAGTGAGACCTGCCTCAAGACAAAAAAAAAAAAAAAAGAAATATCTTAAAGGGAGGAATTTGAAAATCATATTAGAAGGAACATATATATTCTTTCAGAATTTATTAATGAACTATAGCCCACCTTTTTCTTTAGTAACATTTAAGATAAGTAGAAAAGAGGATTGTTGCTTGACAACTATAGTAAACATCCTCTGTTTCAAAATGTGCTTTGAGTTCCATTCTTATTGGTGAGAATTAACCATTACATATTCTTTGTTAGATAATGCCAGTCGATAGCAACAGGGAACCCAAGGTTAGAAATATTTGTCATTGTTCCTTGCTTATTACAGTTTCATGGAGTATAAAAACAGGATTTTTCAGATTTTACCCTTTATTTAAATGCACTTTGTATGTCTTTATGGTTTGTCCAAAGTCACCTCTTTTAACAGGTATACAGAAACATGTATAACATTAATACCCCTTAACAAATTTATTGTTTTTATTTTATTAACACTTACTCCTTATGCACGATGGGGTTCATTATATCACTGCATCTAGGCATCTAAGGTATTTTGATCATACTTGTAATGCATTCCTCTCAAGGCCCTTCTCACCGCTGCTGATCCCTCCCTTCTCCCAGCTACTTCCCCTTCTAATTTCATGTCCTTTGTATGTGTGTATGATGCACTGAGTGTAATTAGGGTTGCTTACAGGAGCATAGGCACAGAAAAGTCTTACCCTCCCTCCAACAACCATGAATTGTCCATAGCTCCTCAGGAAGGGGTGGGCTCTCATGAGACCCACTGCAGGGTGTTGATAAGCCTCTTCTTGTGTAGGTCTTCTGCAGGTAATTACAGCTGCTGTAAGCTACAGAGTGCAATGACTATGTCTTACCCTAAAAACAGCAATGTAGAATACTCCACCCCTTCCTTGAATTCTGATCCTCGTTCTGCCCCTTCCCCCTGTGATCTCTGAGCTTTGGATGCAGTGATATAGATGTCCCATTTGATAATCACTTATTCTCAGCACTCTAAGCAGCTATGAGTCTCTATAATACTGCTGCCCACTGCAAAAAGAAGGTTATATGACCAAAGCCAACAGCAGCATTAAACAGTGAACATAAAATAATTACAGAATATAATTTGAGGAACACATCATGTCAATTTATTAAACAATATGACCTACCATCCACAGGCTTTTGATCTGGTTTGCAATATCAGATATGAATTCCTTTTTGTGAGGCAGGCCTCAGATCTAATCAGAAAGTGATTGATTTTCCCCATAACAGACTCACCACTATTACATCAGTGGGTACATCTTGCCTAGTATAGTAGGGAAGATCCACATCTGAGCAAGACTGTTAATGACCTTCATCCCCAGTAACATTGTAGCACCTTCAGGCACTATGAAGAGTACCCAACAGAAAGGAAGTTTCTAACTCAGTTTCCAGCTTACTTTTCCCATGTGTATATTGCCTTCAGCAATAAAATTTTAACATATAGTTCTGGTGGACAAACAATACCCGTGACAATTACCTATGTTGTATTAGGGGCTTTGTGGGGCATCTCTGACCAGTAACTTATAAAGGGACAGATCCTACATCTGGCTCTAGAATTTTTTGTTTAATTACCTATAGCTTCTGTCAATGTCTTTATCCAACTCCTCCAGGTGCCTCCATTCAAATTCATTATTTGAATTTTATTTTTTTAAAATATATATTTATTGTCCATAATGAGTTACATTATTTAGTGGGCAAACCATGCGTTGTTATCCCGAATTCCCCAATTCCCCCCTCCCCATCCCTGATCAGTTGTATATCCTCCTTCGTGGGCTGTCTGTATTAGTCCTTGTGGCAAGGGATCCTGTATATCTTAGTACTCATCCCGGTCTTCCTGGCCCAAGTGTGTTGTCACTGATGGGTGTCATGCCTCCGGACAGTCTCCCCCACCACGGCTCTCACAATTTATTTTTTAATTAGCTTACCAAGTATCATGTTTCCTTATGGCTTTTACATTGACTCTTAGTTTTGGTTGCCCCTCCCTTTTTCCTCTCCCCCATTCCTCCCACCTCCTCTCTCCTTAAATCTCTCTACTCCCAGCATTCCCCCTTCCACTTTTAACACCTTAAATCCAAAATCAAATATAAATTAGTATTGTTGATGGCTCATGAGCTACATATTCACTTTATCCCAAATATCAAAGTACAATTAATTTTATTAAAATTTATCATATCAGTCACTGTCTACTGAGCTATGTAATATCTGTAATTATTATCTGATGTTGTACATAATGCATACGTTTTGCACTCTGAATTTAAGTGTAGAATAGGAAGTACCATTGTACATTCATACACAAATTAGTCTGATGATAGTATAAGTACTTAATTAAAAGTGAAAAGATCCTTAGAGTCTCAAATACCAATACATTTGCAAAGATCTTGGCTGTGCTGTTGGTTCAGATTTCATGCAATAACGAGGGCAGTTTTTACATAGAACTGAAGCTGTAATTTCTTTTTAACTAAACAGCATCTACTGAAAATTATTTGGTATTTAAAAAATTTTAACATAGTATCTAGCTACCTATCTATCATCTCTCTATATACCTAGTTAAAATTTACTTATATTTACCCGTTATCTATTAAAGTTTTTTTTTCATGTTTTCTAAGCATATATTACTGATTGTGGAAAATGGCCTATGTACACTTTCTTTTTCTTTTTTAAATACCTTTTTAAAAATATATTTTATTCATTTATTTTCAAGCAGAGAAATACAGAGAGAGAGAGAGAGAGAGAGAGAGAGAGAGAGAGAGAGAGAGAGAGAGAACACCAGGGCCACTACCTTGTGGGTCTGGCATATGTGGGTACTGGGGAATTAAACCTGGGGCCTTAGGCATTGGAGGCAAGTGCCTTAACCGCGGAGCCATCTCTCCAGCCCTATGTACACTTTCTTAGTGATATAAATTTAAATATAGTTATCCAGAAGTCAGCACTTGGTCAATATATTCATCAACATCATTACGTTGATTCCAACCATTGAAAAGATGCTTTATTTTCCTTCTATTAAGTATTCTCCATGTGACTAGAACAGAACTTGTTCTTCAGTACATACTCATTCCTTGTGTGAGACCTTGATAATGAATATTATCCACACATCAGCGGAGTTGTGTGTCCATAACCACTGAAGTTGTGGCCTCCTGGACTCCTTTCTCCTTGAAAACTGGAGCGTCAGCTGACATTAGGAGCAGGAGCAGTGAGGCTGAGGATGGCGAATGGGAGAGTATGAACTCTTCTACATAGCAGTTTCCTTCCTGTCAGACTCCACTGCCTTCCATCCTGGGATCCATTGCCAGATATAACAGTGTGAATGAAAACGCTCCCACGGCCTGTGCCTTTTAAGCCATTTACTCTAGTCATATGGGCCAGTGTTTCTGTCCCCAGTTCTTCCTGCTGCTGCTCTCCTGTAGCCTCAGTTCACGTCCACTCCTCAAGCCACTTCTGGCCTTCCTAATGTTCACTCAGTCCTTACTCTATTTGGTTTTTGGAGACAATTTCCCATTGACTGATCACAGGCAGTTCTTTCAAGCCCTCTCTTTCTCTGACCTCAACCCCCCCCCCATCACAATGTACTCTTATGTCCCCCATAGACTCAGGTATTTTATTATCTTTGCCTGGCTGGAGGAGGTGTCACTGGAGGGTGGGTGATCCTGAGATCCAGACCAAAGGTGTGTCTGTGGGTAGATCTAAATTCCAGACCAAAGATATACAGAAAGAAGTTTAAGTTCCAACAGGGGTCCTTGTGACTTGTTGCTTTTTGGTGTTTGCTGGATGGTGGTGGTTTTTCTCTCTTCTTGGATCTAGAAAAGGGAACCAGCTTCTTCTACCATAGATGAAACTTCTCCTGGATCTGTATGCTTGAAATAAACCCCTTCCTCCCATAAACTCTGTCTGGTTTGGATTTTCGTCCCAGCAACGTGGACCTTTCTACTATAACCCTCTTCTACCTTCATGATATATTTCTTCCCCAAACAAATATATTTGATTTACTATATTACTAATTGACTATAAACTTATATTTGTCTCCACCTTTCCCACAAAGAGTCCTGCTCTCCATTTTCTATCATTGCATACTTTTCCTTTTAATTCCAAATGATCTTGCCAAATATCGGTGTCTAAGACTTCATTCACATCTTTGGCACTCACGGCTAGTACATGGCTGTCCTGTAGCTCTTAACATACATTTAACTGCTACCTGGACTCACATTATTGGGCTTTTGTTTACTGACTTATCATATATGCCATTTTATTCTGTAAGTAAGGCAAATGATATACTATATAAATATAAAAATTAAGGCCTGGGATATAGTTTCAGTGATAGAAATTGTGTTCGAGAACCTGAGTTCAATACCCACTACAAAAAAATTGAACAAATTGATTAAAATTTCTATTTTCCAAGCCACTTTGTGTCTTCTATATTGCTTTTTCTTAGTGTGAGATTGATGCAGGTCCTAAAAATCGAACAACAGTATTCTTCCATAAAGTGGCATATAGAGCACACAAGGTTTCTCTCAGGGTATCATTTCACCTCATACATGGTTCATCCAAGAACATAAACAAAAGTGTGCTGACAGAATTGCTCAGAATCATAATTCTGGCATTTGTTAAGACCTTTATTATTCTAGAGAATGCATATAATCTTGAGAATTTATGCAAATGACATCTGTATTTTAAACATGTATAATCACATTCATATATATCTGCTTATAAAAACTTTAAAACAATCATAAGAAGTTATACATCATACATTACATTTTGTTTACTGATTTTTATATATTTATACAGAGAGGGAGGGAGAGAGAGAGAGAGAGAGAGAGAGAGAGAGAGAGAGAGAGCGAGCACCAGGGCCACCACCTTGTGGGTCTGGCTTATGTGGGTCCTGGGGAATTGAACCCGGGTCTTAGGCACTGGAGGCAAGTGCCTTAACTGCTGGGCCATCTCTCCAGCCCTGTTTACTTATTATTAAAGAAAATACAGCTTAGACATGTAAAATCCCTTTTCCAAGTTCATACAATATATAAATATAGAAGCCAATTAAATTATTCTGGTAGTATATAATCCTGTGTCCATCTGTCTTGAACATAATGTATTTAGCTGAGAAAGTAGTTGAATTTTTGAATATATAATGAGTACACTTCACGTTAAGATATGGTCATGCAATATATATATATATAGTCCTTTATTTTCACTAAGTAAATTTATTTTTGATTCATACATTAAAAACACAAAGTCATACGTATTAATATTATATTATGTATTGCTTAGATGAGAGTATGCATTGCATACTAAGAGATACCTAGGTATTCCTTCAAACAATTATCATTTTTAATGGACAATACATTCTAAATATTTTCAGTCTTTTGCGATACACAGTACACAGTCATTCTCTATACTCACTCTACAAGTTCTCATTACTATCTATCTGCCACTAAGTGCCCAGGAATCAACCTGTTCCCATCCCTGCTCACTCTTCTAAGCCATTGATATCATCATTCTACTCTCAAATTTCAATGACATCAACTATTTTATATTCCATGTATATGTGATATCAAATGGTACCTGTATTCTGTTCCTGGTTTATTTAACAGCATCTTCCATGTTTTCCAAATTGACAGTATTCCACTGAATAAAATTCATGTACTACCTTCTCAGTGCTGTAGACAGAGCTGGCAAGTAATTTTATCCATTCACCATTGTCAGACATCTTCAATTGATGGAATGAAATTACAGCCAGGGACCAGGTTTTACAAACCTGAAGTGTGTCACCCTTTTCAGTGCTGTCTTGAATATACTGAATACTATGGGGCTCATTTATCATTGCATTACCACAAACAGATCTTACCAAGCAGTTAATTCACAGTATTTCTGTTTTACCATTTTACTAAAAGCAGTTTAGAGTTTATAAGCCTTAGGAATTAAAAATCTCGTTAGTTTTACTTGTTCAATTTACAACATTGGTTTTAGAGAACTCAAGTTCTCCCTCAATAGGAATTCAGAATGACAACTTAATTAAATCACATCTTAACATTGTAGTCCCGAGTCATGTAATGTGTTCTAAATTATTTTCAGAACACTTTCACTTTTGTCAAAATTTCACCATGACTCAGGGAACTGAGCAGAAGAGGTGGCAGAAAGGTTGTAAGAGCCATGGTGGGGGAGAATATCCAGAGACATCACCCCCCTCAGCAACAACACAAAAAGGGAGAAGAAAAAAAAAAGGAAAAAAAACTGGCTCCCTCTGGTACAGTTCATACCCCCTAACCTATGGACAGATCTAGTATGCGCACCGAGGAAGGACCCCAGTGGGTAGGGGACAGAGGAGGGAAATGGGGGTACCATCACAAGATTTGCTCATATAATGTATATACTTATTCATAATAAAGATATTAAATAAAAGAATTTCAGCAGCATAACTCTATCTATTAAATCCTGAAGTCATTTTTTTTAACTTTAAATGTACTAAAATTCATAAGCGTCATGTAAAACTTCTCTCAGGGAGAGATTTAGTTTGAAAGTGAATTTTATAATTAAAGTTTATATTTATGTATTCAGCTTACATTAACTATGACTTAACCAAGCATTTCCATGTTGTATCGCCAAAAGCTTTGCTCATAAATCAAAGATTTTTACAACAGGTGATCGGTGCCACTTTTTAAATCCTTGGGAGATTTTGAACTTTGATGCTGAGTAATATAGGACTCAGAAATAATTATTTTTGCTTTGAACACTTCTGTCTGCCAGAATTGTGTTCCACAGCATTTGTTGGTTAATATGCTTCATAACTAGTGACATGAACTAGTTATATAACTAGCATGTGACGTAGTTATTATTCTGATCAGAGATACTGTGTAGGAACAAAACAGCTTTATCTTTGTTTTTCCATAAATAATCAGTAGTGTCCTGCCACGTTATGCAAATACTACCTTATCATACAGAGGTAATCTTACTCTTTTTTGAACTCCAACATTTACCAGAAAAGTGCTTTATAGCATCTATATAATTTTTTCTTCTTTTTGTCCCTTCTTTGTAGTTATTTGAAATTACAGTGCCTCTCTCTCAAGGCCCCAAACCAGTAACAATCAGTTTTGCCAATCACACTTCCTGCCGATGCATGTCTAAACTGGACGTTTACAGACAAGTTCATTCAATTATTAGACGTTCCCTGCCAGCAGCATTACCACAGTGAGTATGAATTAAGTCTATTTTTCTGCATCCTCTACTAATATAAAATTATTTTCAAGTAAACACAAGTTATTAAAAGAAGTTTTGTGAAGATTGTTATAATTTACATCAAATACAAACTATGAAAGTATAATAATATACTGTGAAAATAAAATTAAAGTGGAACAAGGAAGCCCATTCAATAAGTAGGGTAGTTCATGCTATAAAATCACATTCTGTGGAACAATGCATATTCCACCACTGTCCATACAATTAATGTGGTAACCGCATTGGTTTAAAGTGTATGCATATTCACTTACAGGCATTTTATTAATTTAAAACATTAAGCTAAGCTTTAATTAGATTTGTCTGAAATAAACTCAAATATGAGTAGATTATTATACATCTACTAACACAAAGATAATGTAATTGAAATGGCTTCTTATTTCAGAAAGATTATTTAAATATAGCTTACTAACCTGACATCCATTTATATTATTTGAATTTAACATTCAACCTATTCTTAGCCAGTCAACTTGTCTTCCTATATTAATTTTAACCTTACAGAGAGCAGTGTTTCATCATAGGGAAGGCAGAACCTTGATACTAGCCCTGAGAATATCTTTTCAGGTAATATTATCATTTCTGACCTAGTAATTCCTGCTCCCCAAACAGCTCATTGTCATTCAGGGCTGTGGAATGTGATACAAATAAACCATACATAATTATGGCATTTGCTTAAAAAGTACAAATAGATGGAAAAAATATATGTATTGTAAGAAAAATAAGAAACCATTGCACCTTAGGAGACTAGACATAAAATGTACTGTGCTAATAACAGTCTTCCTCATGGAATCTCTTTGTATTGATCTTCTTAGAGAGGCAGGCAACAAGTGCTGTGCAGGAACAATTTAGTAGAAATTTAATTGGCTAATTTGATTGACAGAGATCCATCTTCCTTGACGTGACAAAGATCTCAAAGGTACCTGTAAAAAGATTTAATAAGCAAATAGAAAAAGGAAAAGGACCACCTGAACTAAAAGAGAATGTCCCGTTTCTTTCATTCCATACTGAGACCACTGTTTACTTTCTTGACCCTGTTTCCCTGAGCAAATCATACATCTGAGAACTTCACCCATTTTCTCTGTACTCATGGTTCCCAAAATTTCATTTGAAATTCTGAGGACCATATTCTTGGCTTCTACTGTCATATCTAAAATAACGTATAGTTCTGTGTAATTATATTAGCCATAGGGACAAAACCAGATTTATTAAATCCCTTCTGTTTCTCTATTATTCATAGAAGTGTTTTCTTGTCTGCTTTGAAATCAAACAGTTGTCGTTATTTCTACTTACAGCCCACCCAAACATGCTTGGTTATTTTGAGAGAGAGGGATGTATCTTTGCCAACTCATATTTCATATCTATCACTTGCCTCCTTCATCTGCTTCCTTCTGTGTGCCTGATTCAGTGCAACAGTGTCAAACTAGTTCTTAGTATCTAATCTTCTCCTCTTGTATAATGTCATATAAGCTGTAAAAGACAGCGTTCCATTCATCTGACCAGAAATAGTGACTGTCAATTGTTCAAAGAGTTGAGTGCACATCTCTCACCATCCCTTTCTGCTAATGGCCTTTCTTGCTCTTTTTGTGTCCCCATAATTCACCAAGTCAGTGTTTCACAAGGAATGACTCTCTGAACACCAAGCTCATTTCCTGCTCTGTATCTTGTTTCAATTCTGAAACTGGCTTGTAATAAGCTCTCTTTCTTTTCTGCCTTTCCAAGGCCATATCAATTTCTCGGAGTTCAGGTAAAGGTCTTTCTCTTGACTTTGTCTCATCGGAATACCACAGCAACCTATGCTACTTGAATACCCTGAGGAATTACTTGATTGACTTTGCCCTTGCATGGCCTTAACAGGTCTGTAAGTACTGTGAAAGGAAATGGATTGTGAGAATGTTTTATGTAGGCTTCTTCCCCTTATGATTACAGCTTAACCACACTCAAAATTAATTGAGCCATTGCCATGGTATTGATATTTTACATAAATTGTGTTGTGTGCCTTCACAAAAAATCATTTGTGAGGTCAGTAGTATTCACCCTCTCTCTCTCAAAATAACCATTGCTATATTCCTATCAGTAATTTCATGGGATTTCAACCACTTCCTTGGTTAGCACATGTATTTATTACTCATCTTCTTACATATTTTTCAGTGTAGTGGTTATTCTTCCTAGCTGGTAACCAAGGCTGGAGTTTTGTAACACAGCTATTATGTACTCATCATGTAGATATTATTGTTTTGGCTGTTTACTAAGTTGTGGTATCAAAATATCCTGGTAGAAATGATTAGAATAACATTAAGCTGAATGAAATAAGGGAGATTAAAAAGAAAGCATGCTATGTGCTTTGGTTTACATGATACCCTAGAAATAAAATATATATATAATCTCCATTGAGAAAAAGCAATTCAGTAAGTATTTATGGTTTTGAGGATAGCAGACAGGGAAAAGCAACATTTGGTGGGTGGTGGAAATATTCGAAATTTCGTGTGTGTGTGTGTGTGTGTGTGTGTGTGTGTGTGTGTGTGTGTGCGCGCACACACATATGTGTGGGATTCACACTCAATTATTGAGAGGCGCTCTCTCTCTCTCTCTCTCTCTCTCTCTCTCTCTCTCTCTCTCTCTCTCTCTCTCTCTCAGAAATTGGCTATTTAGGCTACAAAGGCTGGCCAGTCAGCCCCGGGAGCCTTTTGTCTGCCTGCTTAGCGATGGGATCACAAGCACTAGCCACCACACTTGGCGTGTTTCCAGAGATTTGGTGATTCTAATTCAGTGCTTATTCCTGAGGGGCAATCCCTTTGCTCACTGAGCTGTTTCCCAACCCTGTTCTATTTGATTGTGATGGTGATTACATGTGATGGTGATTATATGGGTGAAACATTTATGAGAAGACAATGGATTTCAAATTGGAGTCTCTCATTATGTGCAAATTAGTTCCTAATTAAAATAGTTTTTAAGAAACCAAAGGAAGAAAGACTTCTTTTATTTATTAACTGTAAATTTGAAATAAGTTTCAGTGTAGAATTGTAAATTTTGTAAATCTTAATGTCAAAAATACTTATGACTTGAAGTATATAGTCTTTAAGATTCTTGTGATCCCTGGGGTGAGAGGGAGATTCCCAGAAGTCCTTTATGAAGAGAGATTTCCAGTTCTGCTCCATCCCTCTTTTCTAGTCATTGGCATTTTCTTTACAGTAGTGTGAAATTAAATTAGTGAGCCATTTATTTTACATTACTTGTGAAGCAGCATGTAGTAATTAAGAAAATCATTCACAAAATGAGTTGTACATCAAATACTTGTACTCAAACAAAATGTACAAAGGATGATCTGGATACCATGAAAGAGAATGATGTAGTATTTCGATGCTTCTAAACTCAGAACAACTATAGCAGTAATTTTATTAGTATAATTATTGTTTTATTTCATAAAGAATTACTGAGTAACAAACATCTTCTACACACTAACTTGGTCTCATATAAATCCTGCTGGTAGCTTCATTTCTGCCCCACATCAAAGAAAAAGTTTTAAGCATATTATACTGTAGTAACTTCCTGTTTTGAAAATTCACTTTTAATTTACTAGCTCTTAGAGTTTATGTTCTATAAACTTTCTTCTAACAATTTGTTTCACCTATAAAACTTATAAGTAAGCTTTATATGTAATATAGTATAAGGTACATTTTACTATAATGGATTTAACTTGCTTCTATAATGGTATAATAGTACCAGCTATATCATAAGGGATATTGTGATTTCATAGGATTGTTAGGACTGAAATGAGGGATAGAATTTAGTTAATGCCCAGCAAAAATTCCAATGTACCTCAAAATTTAAGGAGTGCCCAAATTCTTGTTTACAAAGTTAAAGAATTAAAATCATGGACAGACATTGAGGTATAGTGGGAGACTTAATTTAAGGGAACATGGGGAGTTACTGAGTTCTCCAGCCACCAGTGTGGGGAGAATATTTGGGAGAGGTTTTAATAAAATCTGTGCTGCTCAGCCAAACAAGCAGAAGAAGAAAAGGTATCAGAGGGCCCCCATCATGAGAGGGAAAGGTTTATGTGGGAAAGAATCCTGAGCCCCCACCCCCACCCCAGCAGTCCTCCTTCTAGGATGCCATGTGGAAGAGACTTCCCTTTGTTCTGGGGAAGCTTTTTAAAACTTCTACCAGGTAAGTCAGAGAGACAGCTGATTGGTCTATACCAGACCAATCAGTTTTTGCATCTAGGTTTGAGCTCTGGCTAGAGACACCTCCCACTCAAGGGGAGGGGGTCCATGGAGCTTACCTTAAATATCAAAATCCCCCCCTCTGAAGAAATAACCCCCAAAGCTCCAACTGGGGAGGGGTTAAGGAGGAGCTTGGCAATATGGTGTGGGGTCTCTTTCCTAAACTCCCACAGGATGTTAGCACAGTGTCTGACACACAGCAAGTATCCCATAAAGATTGGATCCTGTGCTTAGTATAATTTTATAAATGACACATTTGAGTTTTACATGTTAACTTGTATAATGATAGCCAGGTTAAAAAAATTTGGAAGAAAAAAATTTCAAGTCACTTTCTCTCTGAAATACATACTTTCCCCAATATCCTATATCTTTGATAATTACATAAAAACTGCTAATCTCATATCAGCAGCACCAAAATACGTCATAAAATCCAAAGATAGTAGCAAATATCTTTCACAGAACAATTAGACCTCAATAGTCATAAAGATGTCCTTAAGCATTATTTTTCTTTCTAATTCTTTCTTCATTGAACTCTGTTCACATAGTACTCAATGCCCAGGCTATCCTGATGCAGAGGTAGCCACGTGTGGTGGAGTACTAGTGCCTCAGTTCACAGAAGGAATATTGATTGACACATCAGACATTTGTTTTAGGTCTATCTGTACTGCTGCTGGGAAATGTGGAGTGCTTAAAATTAAATAATATAACTCCTTAGCTTAAATAACTCATGTACCAGAATATAAACACAGGTGTTTCTAATACAATAAGCATATCAATAATTGTTTTGTGTTGTGCTTTATTTAGTCATTTAACCATATTTTTTAATGAAAATGGCTTGACTCTGAGCCCATGGAAAATAAATTAATGTAAAATATATAAAATGAAGACATGGGGTTTACTTACCATTATGGTCAAATATGGGAAGAGGGCCATCTCTCTCTTTCTGATATGAATGTTATGATTTATGGAAGAGATACAACAAAGGCCAGCAACATGCATTTGCAGATTCATTGAGCTGAGTGATATGTCCTTGTCCACGTGCCAAGGGCCAGAGCCTGCAGCAGGGAAGCTTTCCTCACCTTCAGCATGGTATTTCCTTCAGGCAGCTGGAACTGGAAACAAAAAGTTTTAAGGACTTAATTTTAATGGAGCCCCATTTTAAAATTGCTATGGACTTTCAATGTGCTATGCCATTGAGATGGAAAGAGAGAAAGATGGGAAGACAGAAAGCTACTCTAGAATAATCCATATACGTGAGTGAGCCATGTGAACATGCTGTTGTCATGAATGTGGCAGAGAAGGCAGGCTGCAGGTAGAAGTGCAGTTGAATGGAGTAGGTAGAAGGTGCATGAAACCTGGAGCTCTCAGAAAGATCACATACAAGGCCAAGGACCAGTGGCATCTTAACAGGTACATGAGCTGGAACAAATTAGAATGTAGAAAAATCGGGAAGGAAGCTTTTGGAATAATCCATGAAAAAAGGAATAGGAACAGGGGTCAAGGCAATAGAACTGAAAGAAAAGAGACGGAAAGGGTATCTGAAATATTAAGAAGCATGTGTCTTGGAAACTGCATGTCGGGGACCAGGAAGAGGTAAAAGTTGAGGGAGAAACTGTGTGAAAGAGAGTGGATACTACTCCCAGGAAGAACTGGTATGGAAAGTGGAATTAAGTATTTCCATACATAGTTGGGTGTTAAATATCTCGGTAAGAAATCAGTGAAGTGGAGGAAGAACCTAGGAATTAAGAAAAGAAATCAGTAGGAGATGAAAGCTTGGGAAATCAGGATGGAAGAAACCTTGGAGAAGCAGCAATCTACAGAAAATGAGAAAGAGTAATTAGGAAACGAGAAAAACCGAGAGAGAGAGAGAGAGAGAGAGAGAGAGAGAGAGAGAGAGAGAGAGAGAGAGAGAGAGAGAAGAGAGAGATAACACCCCACACAGGTGAGAATATTGGAAATTCATGGAAAAAGGAAGTGGGAATAGAGTCAAGTGCTAGAATTGTTCCAGAATGGCTAGGACTGTCTTCATTACCTCAGGGCATGAGATGGGAGATGTTCATTTACAAATCAGTGATCTTGTACTTGACACAGAAAGGGAGTGGGCCTTGAGAAAGGCAGAAACAAGAGTGAGAGGAATTCCTGTTCACACATGAGAATTTGAGTAGGAGTAAATGCACTTTCCCAACATTGTTAGACTAAATTTGTTTAGATGTAATCGACTCTTTTTGTGATGCAATTATCACTATATTTTAACCTTTTGAAATTAAAAATGTCAAACATTCAAAGGCAAAAAAAAATAACTCTCTCCACTCTGATTTGAAAACTTAAGAAATACTATTGCATCACATTTATTTAAGGTATAATACCCAACATGTTCCTTGTGATGCATCTCTAATTCCATAGATAACCTTCCATGATATTGAACTATATTCATGTCTTCCTTTTCTGCATTTGTGACCTATCGATATATTTGCTTGCTACAAGACATTATGTAGCATGAATTTGAATGTTTAGTTTCATATTAAATTGTTGATGTTGCTTTTATTTCTTGACATTATATTTTAGAGATACTCATATTGCTATATGTAGATGAGTTTATTCATTTAACAGCTACTAATGCTTTGTAATTACATTTCATTGTTTTGCTTTGGTACTATACTATAAAGGGGTCACTATACTAGAGAATAGAAAGAGAAAGGTATAATCAAAGGAAAAGAGAGAGATGGAAAGAGAGAGTCACATGGAGAGAGACAAGAATCTTGAAGCTAATAGTGGTATCGGTTGGTTAATTGGTTTATGCCTACAACGTCTATGAAGATGAAAAGAAAAGTACATTCTAAGGACAGTTAATAGAATGGAATAATTTAATGGAATTTTCAATCTGTGAACTCTGTTAGGTATTAAATAAAAAGGACCTGAGAATCTTCATTCTTTTGAAGCAGCACTGTACCAGTCTGGAGAGTATCACATTTGAGTAAAAGGATTGGGGTAGGATTGAGGGACAGAGAAATGGCAAGCAAAGGGTCATCAATGTCAAAGTTAATGTAATGTAAAGTGGAACATGTGTACTATGTCAATCTCATCCACATACTGTTAATCTGTGGGGGAGAGTCAAGTCCAATGATTTAAAAAAGATAAAGGGAATCCAGGCATGGTGGCTTTTATCCCAACACTCTGAGACAGCTGTTGGAGGATCACTGTGAGTTTGAGACCTACCTGGGACTAGAGTTCCAGGTCAGCCTGAGCCAGAATGATACCCTACCTCAGGAAAAAAAAATAGTAACCTGGGACTAAAAAAACAAAAAGAAAATGTAAGGGAAAAAATCTAGTCCAAGAGATAATGTACATGCAATGCTTTTATTTGTCTTTCTCTCTTCTTTGTCTCTCTCTTTCCTTCTTTCCTTCATTTATTCTTTCCTTCCTTCCCTCCCTCCTTCCTTTCTTTCTTTTTTCTTTCTTTCTTTCTTTTTCTTTCTTTCTTCCTTCCTTCCTTCCCTCCCCTCTCCTCCCTACAGTCCCCTCCCCCTTTCCCCTCACCCCTCTTTCCTCTGTTCTCTTTTCTCTCTTCTCTCTTTCTTTCATTGCAGGTAGGATCTCACCCTAGCGCATTTGACTTGGAAATTATTCTGTAGCCCCAGGCTTGCTTTCAACTCATAGAGATCCTCAAACCTCTGCTTCCCCAATGCTGGGATTAAAGGTGTGTTCCACTACACCCAACTTTTAAATTAAAATGTTGACATTAAGATCATAAATAAAATGCACTTGTTTATAAGAAGTTTTAATTACTTAGGTTCATGGAAAATTTCATTCTGGCTGGAATTCATGTCTTTTCTTAGGAGAATGGACTCATAGCCTAGACGGTTTTTGACGTGAAATTTGAGTACTGATATTTTGGGACTATTAATCTGTGACACATCTTCAGTGTACATGCATAGAGGCTTGAAATCTATGACTTATTTTTTTTTCATTTCAATTTATCATTATTTCTTCCGAATCTTGATCTCATGCATTGCTGCTGTTCTTAAAATAGAAGTAAAGAGAATAGCATAATTAAGCTAATTACTGCCTATGTTAGACACAAGTCTAGTGATTGCAGAGCTCCCTACGAAATCAGGACAGAGGTTTAGACCAGTTCCTCAGAAATCATTTTTCTTCCAGCATCCAATAGAATGTATTTTGTTGTGCTCTGAAAATATCCTCTATACAATTTAAAATCCATGTAACCATATGCCACTATTTCTGAAATCTTAATGTTTGTGTCTGCGTATCTTCCTTTCTACCAAATGCATTGTGCATATATTGCAAAGCATATTCAAAAGAACATCTCTTGGCATATATGAACTTACATGTGGAATTCAGGCAAGAGAAGTATCATTTTAGACCTTGAAACATTATTTTTTCTAAACAGCAGCTATGCTATATAGTCTCTCCCTTGGCATGGTCTGGTATCTATGGTCTGAGAGAGCAATTGAAGGGACAGCGTTTCTGTCACTCACTGTTTGACTGGGAGAACCAACAGCAAAATGTATAGTGCTGAAGCCGGGTGTGGTGGCAGACACCTTGAGTCCCAAGCACTCAGGATCCAGAAGTAGGAAGATTGCTGTGAGTTTGAGGCCACCCTGAGACTGCATAGTGAATTCCAGGTCAGCCTAGACTAGAGGGAGACCCTACCTCAAAGAAATAAACAACAACAAAAGCAAAATTATAATGCTGAGAAAATCACAGTTCATCTTCATGGATAGTACATCATTGATGTTTCTCAGAGTTAGGGATTAATAATAGAACAATGGTTCTTGCTAAACACAATAGTATATTCAGCCAAATAAATGAGCAGTCATTTCTAATACATATTATTTGACCAATTCGACTTGTCATTAAAAAAACAACTGTTTTTGAGCAGCTTTAGGTTTACAGAAGAATTGAGCTAACAGTATAGAAAGTCCTCATTTGTGTCCTTTCGCTCCCCTCCTTCTTACTTAGTGTCTCCATTATTAATACCTTGTATTACTATGGTGTGTTTCCTTCATTGATGAGCTGCTGTTGTTGTTATAAGTAACAAAATTCCATTGATTACATTAGAGTTCCTTTTATTATACATTATGTAGATTTTGACAAATGAGTAATGACGTGTAACTACCATATATTATAATATGGAATAGTTTTTATTGCCCTAAAAATTCCATGTTCCATCTATTCATTTATCTTGCCAGCATACTTCTGACAACAATGGGTTATTTTAAAGTCATCTCTCTAATGTCCTTTATTAATGTTGTTGTCATTGATATTTTGGTTTTGGCTTTAGTCTTTTGTAAATGGAGTATAACTATGACAAGGTAATGAAACCAGTTGCTCCTGCTGAAGGAGACAAGTGTGAAGTGAGTTTTAAGATGAATTAGCTCTTGAGACCTGTTGCCACTACAGATGGTAACTCTGAATAATAACAAGTCTTGATGCTATAATTTAATAAAGAACTAGTTCCTTTTGATTTCATCAAAAATATGCAAGATGATGAATTCATTAATGAAATTGGTTGTGATAATCATTTCATAGTGTGTACACAGATCCAAACATCACTTTATATTAAGTTTATGGAATTTTACTTCAATTAAAAATTCACTTACACTTCAATAAATTTGGACATATGTTAATGCAATTAATTTTTAGAAAAATATATTACAAAGATTATAGTTCTCTGAAAAGGTATAATATTTCAGCTCAGTTCTAGAAAATGCCAATCAAAAGAGTGGGGTTTTAGTTCATTCAGTGTAAATCTGGGGAGTCAAGAGTCTCTTAAGAGAGCCGGACGTGGTGGCGCATGCCTTTAATCCCAGCACTGGGAGGCAGAGGTAGGAGTTCAAGGCCACCTTGAGACTACATAGTGAATTCCAGGTCAGCCTGGGCTAGAGCGAGATGCTACCTCGAAACCCTGCCCCCCAAAAAAGAGTCTCTTAAGTATATAAAACCCCACTGCCAAGGCAAGAAGATGAAAGAGTTATAAATAGTATGTCCACAAGTTAGTCCTGTGAGCATTCATAGCAAGACCTAGCGATTATTACGCTTAAAATTATTACATTTAAAATATAAAATTAATGATTGCCTGACATTGAGACTATAGTAGTAAATTTTAACCCACATTTAGAATGGAATAGTAATTATTACCCTGAATTTAGAATGTCATAATAATTGCTACCCAACATTTTATAACATTTGTCACCCCACATTTAGAATATAATAGTAATTGTCACTCCACATTTAGAATATAATCTAGCAGAATTTATCAAGTGCTCATTGATCCACTTAAAATGTCAAAGGATATGTAAGTGATAAAAATCAGATGATCTGTCCCCCTTGAATGTATTGTCATCTACAATTAGAAACACACAACCTTAAATTCATTTCCTCTGATTTTAATCTTCAAATTGAGTAGCTACAAAACCTTCAAGCATAGATCTAATATTTTAAATCTAAAAATTTTAGAAGTACTTGTACAACCTTCTGACAGAAAATTGTCTCTGAAACTATGCCTCACAAATTCGGTGTATGAAAATTTTTATTTATAAAATTTTAATACATATGCACACATTGATAAATTCTTTGAATAAAAACTTAAAGATAAAAGCCATGGAGACTAAAACAGAAAGGTAATGAGCACACTGCGCTGCTTCTTCTACCCACCATGGTATTTCCTTTCATTCCATTAGAACATTATTTTAGAGATACTGTCTCCTCCCTTCCTCAGTTTTTACCATGAAAAGCTATAAAAGCTAAAAACTTGCTTCTCACTTTTGAATCAAGAAGTTTCTTTTGGGAAGTATGAAAATCCATTCTATCCAAATTTGTGTTCCTTTAACGTAGTAAGATCTCCCAGGATTTCAGTTTCCAATGTTAAAGTCTGTTGGTGTTGAGTAATGGCTTCTTATTTTTGACAAGTATCCTACATTCGCATATTTTAGAAATTAAATTGTGTTTTAAGACTATTAGGAGCTAACATATTCAGCTCCATTTAAGTAAAACATTAGTCTATAATATAGTTTGTGTTACCAAAAATATTTCTGGTCTCTCTTTCTCTCTCTCTCTGTCTCCTTACAAATACATATTCTTAACAAAAAATATTTCTTGTATAATATAATTGAAAGTGTCTGGTAAGGTCTATAGCATTACTCAACATGACTATATAAAAGATAATGAGCTAGTACCACCAGGTCATAAGTCCTTGAAGACTATGAAATTACACATGGTGTTTTTAGTGTAAGATTTTCAAAAATAGATTCTTATATTTGCTTCTGCACACAAGCTCATACTTTTAAATTTATATTATTGAAGATGTTGGAATATTAATAAGGAAACCCTATATTTTGAGACTATAAAGACATAAAGTTGTTTTGTTTTCACACTTATTTAAGATATACATACATATATGTGTGTATGTATATATATATTATTACATATATATACATACACTCACACACATATACACATACATATTTAAACATCTGTGAAGTTTCATGAACAGATTCTCTGGAAGTAGATCTCATTATTCTTCAATAATGTAGCTAGTGATTGATATGATTTTTCTAATTCTTGGCTGTTTAATTAGCTTTAGACATCTCTTTTGTCAATTTTTTTAGAGAGCAGCTAAAGACAAATGTGTTTGAAAATTACAGCCACATATACACATAGCACATAGGCAGAAGAGGGGACTTGTGTCTGAGAGTTCCCATATCTGAATATTATATGTGTTTTGTATGTATAATGGAAACAAAATTACACACAGCAATCTTTACCCCAGACACTCCAGTAGATTGTATTTTAATATTTACAATTCTGTTACATGTGAAAAAGTGTGATTTGTTTTGTTTTTAGTTAGTTTGTTTTGTGTTTCTAGGGTCTCATGTAGCCCCAGCTATCATCAAACTTCCTTTTCCCCTTCATACTGTATAACTTGTTTTTAATTTTAAAAATATAAAATATTTGTCAGAAAAGATGGTTCGCTCGGTGGTCTGAAGTTCAAGGTTATCATCATTATATCCAATTCTAGAGACTGTGGACAGGGAAGCAATGATTAATCCTCAAGAGTGCTATTCAGACTGAAGGTCTACAGGGGTGCTGTATACTTCCAAGCTAGACATGGATGTGCACATCTGATCTGAGCACTTTAAGGGAGCAGGGTCAAATGTTCAAGGCTAGCTGCAAGCACCTGCATGCGCAGCCCAGACTCCGGCAGATATGGGAGGGCAAGGGGGGGGGAACATTATAAATTTTTTATATCTTTATTATGAATAAGTGTAAATATTGTATGAGCACATCTTGTGAATGTGTCCCTGTTTCCCTCTTCTCTGTCCCCAACCCACTGGGGTCATCCTTCAGTGTACATACTGGATCTGTTCATAGGTTAGGGGGTTAAGAACTGCACCAGAAGTAACCAGTGTTTCTTTTTTTTTATTTTTTTCTTACCCCTTTGTGTATTGTTGCTGAGGGGGACAGTGTCTCTGGAAAAGTTCAAGGCCAGTGTAGGCTCGATAGTGAGACCCCCATCTCAAAACAAAGAAAGAATATTCAAATTTGCTTATTCTTTCCAAAAGGAAAAAAAAAACCTTCATATAGTTTTATAAGAAATCGCAAGCTGTTTTTGAAAAGAAAGTTCTACCATGGCATTGAGCATTGTAGGTCTCTATGGAAATTTTCTTAGCAACATTTGAAACACATGGTCTATTTGTTTCCACTCGGTGCACCTGTTTGAATGTCTGCATGTGAATCTTATGTTCGGGCAATTTGGGATGCACCTCAACATTCTTCTGTCTCATAACATTACATTCAGATAAAAGACGTGAGAGATGTTATGACTATTTCCATTGGATGGCCAACATTCATAGGCAAATCAAGTGGCAGAGTTTTATGTTAGATTAAAAGCCAAGAATCCACCTGGATAAACATTGAATAAGGAAATGGTCTGTGGAATATTGATGCATTATCTACCTCTGCGACCTGAGAGAGTCAGGAAGTCATGTACCCTGAGGACATACAACACACATAACCACAAATCACAAAAGATAACCTCGAATGTCATTTTCCAAAAACTAGAAAAAAAAATAATAAAGTCTCCTTGAAGGAATGGTTTGCTCCAGGTATGGATACAATGCAGAAGATAAGCTGGTGACACACCATGCTGTCACGCTAAAGGGCACACCAGGGAAGGGCCCATGTTAGCCAACAGCGGGACAGTCAGGGAATCAAAGTTGTCATTGTTATACCCAACTAAAGCATGTTCATGATTTTTTAATTAAAACAATTAAGATCATGAAAATTAAAAGTAATATGTATGCATTAATGGAGACAGTATAAGCCATTGGGAACCTATGCTTCCGAACTCAGTATAAATAAATATATTTGTATATGAATATCACCATTCCTACAGCATTACTTGAGAAAGGCAAACATTGGAAACCACAGTTACTTTAAGAAATTAACAAAATAAATAATAGTATATCTTTTTAGAAAGAGCATATAGCCACTGATAATACTACAGTAGAATGTAGCAATATCTAGAACCTCCTGTAGTATATTTTAGTGAAAAAAGGAAATTCAGTTCAATATAAAGGCTTTATTACACATTTTTATAAGCAGAAGCACTATGCAATTATACAGATAAATGGATTTGCCTTAAAAAGGTAAATCTGGAATTTGCAAGACACAACTAGTCAGGGGTCCCACTAGGATTAGAACAGTACCACATGTGGGATGGAGTAGTTTGTGAGGAGACTCAAGTTTCGTTTAATATATTCTTTTTTGTTAAAAAAAAACACTTTATTTGTGAACAGAGAGAGAGAGAGACAGAGAGAGGGAGAGGGAGAGGGAGGATGGGTAAGCCAGGACCTCCAGTCACTAGATGCATGCTCTAATTTGCACATCTGACTGGGGAATGGAGCCAGCACCATCTCTCCAGCCATCTTTTAAAATATTCTCGTGCATAAAGTTATTTTAAAAGTATAGCTTTGTAGTACATACATGAGAAAGAAATGATTGCCACTGTGTACTAATTATACTATACTTAACTAAAGCTTAATCTGTCTCCAAAGGTGCCAGGCAGCCAACAAGACTTGCCCCGCAAATCACATGTGGAATAATGTCATGTGCAGATGTCTGGCTCAACAAGATTTTATCTTTTCCTTAAATTCTGGAGATGGTAAGTGGAAGTATATTTCAGTCCCTGTCTGGTCTATATTTTGAGTAATACATTTTGTATTAAACCCTCATGTCAAACATTTAGTTCATCGTTCCTTGAAATAAGTGAAAACAGAACAATAATTCCTACTTCACACTAGCATTATGTTAACTTGTCATAAAGGACCACAGCTGTGTCCATACATGTCCCCTGAGTAACAGTCATGGAAAGGAAGATGTAAAAATGCATGCTCATCACACCACACCCCTACCTAAGAGAAAAACACTGAAGATGTACTCTCTGTTTGCCTAGACTCGACCAATGGATTCTGTGGACCCAACAAGGAGCTGGATGAAGATACCTGTCAGTGTGTCTGCAGAGGGCTTCATCCTTCCAGCTGTGGACCCCACAGAGAACTAGACAGGAACTCATGCCAGTGTGTCTGTAAAAACAAACTTTTGCCCAATTCATGTGGTGCCAACAGAGAATTTGATGAAAACACTTGTCAGTGTGTATGTAAGAAAACCTGCCCAAGAAACCAACCCCTAAATCCTGAAAAATGTATCTGTGAATGTACAGAGAACACACAGAAGTGCTTCCTAAAGGGAAAGAAGTTTCACCATCAAACATGCAGGTGAGTGATCGCCATTAACATAATTAACTTGTTTTCCAGGATTCATTCTCAACAGAGGTCATGTTCTTAAACCCAACTAACACTTGCTTATTAGAATGAGGCCAGTGTAGCCTGAAAGAAAATGTATTTGTTTTAAACCAATTCTAAACTTTGTTAAAACTAGATTTCTTTTGTAAATTTTTGCCTGTCTGAGACAGTCTCACAATGTAGCCAAGGCTGAAATCAAACTGTCTCCTCCTTCATCAACCTTCAGAATATGGAATTTCAGGAAGGTGTGTCCACACTTAGCCTGTGAGACTTGATTTGATTCCCCCCAAATAAAAAAAAAGAAGCATATTGAGATCCTACCCAAACTCATAATACAATCTAAATACTTGCTGAAGAGGTTAAGGAAGTAGAATTGTATAGGTTAGAAGGTGTGTGCACAATTTTCAAATAGATTCAGGCAATCTACATCTACCCTTCCCCAAACTGGGATAATTGTAAGTGTAATTTAGGAAAAACCATTTTTAGCAATTTTGTTTAAAGCTTAAGCATTCACTATAAAATTTTGCCTAGAGCTGAAAAGGATTATATTAATTATTTAATGTGATTAAATTATATTATCATTAAAGATTACTTAATTATATATAGACATGTGTGTGTATGTGTGCATGCCTATGAACATATATGTACATTCATGTGGAGGTCAGAGAACAACCGAGCAACCTTTGTTATCGTTCCTTGGGTGACCTTTTTTGATACCTTTCACTGTTCTGTCACTCACCAAGTAGGCTAGACTGACTGGCCAGTGACTGTACCCACCCCTACCCTGGAGATTCCTGTCTCTGCCTCCCCAAGGCCCAAATTATAAGAACAGAGGATCACACACTGCTGAGGTTTATTTTTATCTATCTATCTATCTATCCATCCATCCATCTATCCATCTATCTGTCTGTCTGTCTGTCATCTATAATCTATCTTTCTAATCTGTCTTTATATCTATAGGGATTTGGGTTTTTCTGGTTACAAGACAAAGTCCTCTACCAACTAAGTTCTTTCTCCATTTAAAGATTCATTTGATAAGAATTCAAGAAAAATGATTTAGAGGGGCTGGAGAGAATGCTCAGTGGTTAAGGCACTTGCCTCCAGTGTCTAAGGCTCTGGGTTCAATTCCCCAGGACCCACATAAGCCAGACCCAAAAGGTGGTAGCCCTAGTGTTCTCTCTCTCTCTCTCTCTCTCTCTCTCTCTCTCTCTCTCTCTCTCTCTCTCTCTCTCTCTCTCTCTCTCTCTCTCTCCTTATAAAAAAAGGAAAATGATTTATGATTTGGGACTCAAAGGCTTTCCCTGTTAGTCTCTGAGTTTATTTCACTTTCATCTCAAAAAATAAGATGAACTGTTATTCAAACGAAATGTGTGCATTTGACATATCCTTCCTTCAACATTGCTACAGCAGCCACACCTTCTCGCTTAACTTGAAAGCCTTCAGTTCTGTTTTCCTTTTCCATCAGTTAATGAACACCCCTGATTTCTATGCTTTGGCATTTCAGAGTGGGGCTGAGCATGCGCCAGCAGCCAAGCTCTGCTGTCAAGGAGCTGCTCACACACTACACATGTGGCATTGCTTTTTTGTAAATTAAAATGTTGTTATAATGGGTTATTTAAGGGCATTTTCATCAAATATGTAAGATACTTTGAGCGTGTTCCCCTCCCTCTCCCTTCCTTTTCTTGCTCCTCTTCCCTCCCATTAGCCCTTCTTCCCTCGACAGCTTGGCTTCTGTGCTCTATGGCTTTGGTCATCAGAGAATCCGTGCTTGGAATTATTGTCTCCACTTGCATCCATTTTCCTCCCAATAGCATAACTTCTATTTTGTGGCTGAAAAGAATTCCCTTTTGGATATAAACTACATTTTCCTTATCCATTTCTCTGTTGTAGAACAGCTAGGTTGGTCTATAACTAAGTTAGTATTGCTGCAGTGGACATCCATGTGAAATGTTTCTTTGATAGGTTGACTTGGAGACATGTGGTTCGTACTCTACAGTAGCACAGCTGGGTCACAAAGAAAAGCTTTGGTTTTTTTTTGGAGGAACCTCTACACTGATTTCAACAGTGGCAGGACGAGTGTACATCCCCAAAGCAGTGTGTTGAGGGTTCTCTTTGGTCCATATTCTCAACTGCAATTGTTATTTGAGTGTTGTTGTTGTTGTTGTTTAGTTCTTTGGGGGGTGTTGGTTTTTGTTTTTTTTCTGACGATTGCCATTCTGAATGGGAGGAGACAGAATCTCAATATTGTTTTCATTTGCATATCCCTGATAACTATTGTTGTTGAACTTTTTTTTTATATCTTTTTGGACATTTCTACTGTATCTTTTGAAAACTATCCACTTCTTTTATTGTCATTTATTGATTGGGTTGTTTAATTTCTGATTCATCTCCCATTTACATAACCAGCCACATCCTGTCTTTGCTCTCATTGTTCTGTTTAAACCCCTTAGCTTCAAGATCCTGAGAACTTCGACTTTCTAGTCTATGTTACTTTTTCTTAAATATGACCTCTTTGTTTTGACTCAGTTTAACTGTGTTCTTTTCTTCCATCCCCTCATTACATGTAGGTAGATAAAGCCATTTCAGCAGATAACAGTCATGTTTTGTTTTGTTTTTATTTAGCATCCTCAATATTATTCATCATCACTTTTTCCTCAGTGATTCCTTTCTTGTCTGTCCTTTTGATTCTCAAGAGTATTGTTCTCTCTTTTTAGTCTATAAAACTGAATATCTGTCACTTTTAGCTCCTGCATAAGGAGATTGCAGTAGATCCAGGTATCTCATTGACTATATTTTCCCCCATATTGTTGCAGAGATCCCTACCAGATTCTTACTATCTCCTTTTAAAATATTTTGAACAATAATGTTATTTCAATTTTACTTGCATATTACTAATTGAATAACTGAAATGATACTTCAAAATGCACTATCTCCAAAATAATACATAGCCAACTCAGGATAGTAAACCTGAGTTAGCTATGTCCTATATTGAGTCTTTCTTGACTGAGTTTGGTATATATTGGAAAACCTGAAATTTTTATCTACATACAGACTAGAAAACCTTCATGTTTTTCTATAGAAGATTCTGACATTAACTAAGTAGAATATATTTATATATTTATTTCTGTTTCATAAGATATAAGCTTTTTTAAGTAACTAGTGGTTGAATCCCAGGCCTCGTGTGCTAGGCAAGTATTCTACTACTGAATTACACACTAAGTCATTGAACTCCATCTCTAGCCTCAAGTCTTTCTAAGTATTGCAGCCTTAATTCTTATAAGTCTTTGAAGTTTTAGAACTGTTGTTCATTATTCTAAGTGTATAATTCTAAGTATTGTGATATCAAATAAAAAAAATTAAACTACAAATTTAGCATATATATCTGTAATTTAAGATTTATTACAAAAGTGAAAAGAAGTTCAACACTTCTTAATCAACAGCTTCCAATGACTACTGAGAACTATATCCATTTTTTATAAAGAAATTATATTCATAGTATAATTATAATTTTATTTTTAAAAGTTTTTAAAAACATTGCATATGCTTTCTAATTTGTTTCTATTCATTTATTTGTGAGAGTCAGACAGAGAGAAAGAGAATGTTCCCATCAGGGCCTCCTGCCACTGCAGACGAACTCCAGAGGCATGCACCATCTGTGTGTGTGGCTTTACGTGGGTACTGGGGAATCGATCCCAGACAGTCAGGTTTTATGAGCATGAGCCTTTCACCATGGAGTGATCTCTCCAATTCGCCCCCCCCAAAAAAAAAAATTGTATGTGTAGGGTTCTTGTGGTGCATTTTCATATTTCCTTAGATACCTATCCCATGTTAAGTATACCCATACTATAAGAAGCTCTTCCAAGATAGGGACAATGTATTACAACAATCAGGGATACCTACACATCGACTGATAGTTTACCCTTTCACCACCATGAGTAATTGGAAATCTAGGAAGGATGGAGAGGACCCCCAACTGCATGCATTGTCTCTTCTCTGTCCTTTACCCCAGGCCTGTCTCCCATGGAGCCCAGGTGGAGAAAGGAGAATTAGCCATCATCATGCAGTCAGGTGCTGAAAACAAACCTATAGTGTGGGGGGGGGGGCTTTTCATTGAAGATTATGGTCTCGCCAAAATGGCTAGCTTGAGTTGCCTGGAAGTCTGGGTTCCATACAAGTCCAAGACTTTTCTGAATGTTACCATGCTTATGTGATCACAGTAAATCAGTAGACCTTCAATGTTCACTTTCCAGAATTCTGTTTTATGTTACTTTCATCCATGAAGCAGAGAGAATTTCAATAAAACTAACACTTGAAATATCCCATCTGTCCATTTGTTACAAAGCAAACAGAATATATTTTTAAGTGCCTCTCAGTTCTTCTACAATAACATTAATCTCAGCATAAACTTTAGCATTTATAAGTATATAAACACATTTATGATAAAATTGGAAATTTTTCTCTAGATTAAATATGGAGCATATAAAAATATATTAGTGGCTAGTGAACTCACTGGCTGGGTCTTTACCACATGTGTTTCTCTTTGTTTTCCTAGTTGTTACAGACGGCCGTGTTCAAATCGACTGAAGCACTGTGAGCCTGGACTTTCATTTAGTGAAGAAGTATGTCGCTGTGTCCCTTCATATTGGAAAAGACCACATATGAACTAAAACTACACTATTTTCAGTTCAGCATTTTCTGCCTTGAAAACCTGTTGCCACATTAGAACTGTCTATGAACAGAGAGACTCCTTGTGGCTATGGTAACAAAGACCTAAGTCTGTGATTCCTGAACCATGCATTACACAAATGGACTGGAGCTGGTGTGCAAAAAGGCCTCTTGAAAGACTGGGTTTCTGTCAAGACCAGACAGCTGAGGTCTTTCTCTTGTGGTTTTAAAAATGAAAAGAAAAAAGAATGACTATATAATTTATTTCCACTAAAAATATTGTTTCTGCATTAATTTTAAAGCAATAACAATTGGTAAAGCTCACTGTGATCAATATTTTTATAACATAGAAAATATGTTTAAAATAAAATGAAAAGTGTATTATACGCTGCTGTCTTCCATCCGTCCCATCTTACAAATCCACGTAGATACTATGAGCACATTGCTCTCTCTGTGCCTTTTCTCTAGACAGAGGTCAGATGGTGAGTGCCTATGAAAGAAAAAAGAGAGGATTTCATAGGGACAAAAAATATGTTGTTTCATTTTGTTTAAATTGATCACAACCTATCCGAACTATCAGAATGTTAGCACATGATATCTTAGAATTCATATCAAACAAATCAATATACATCTTATGAGATGGCCTGTTCAATATATCTGTGTCATTGAAAGCCACTCTGGGCATTGGGCATATTCAGACTCTCAGCCTAGTATAAAACTCTTCAGTATGAATTAAATTCTCTAAAATATTTTCTTAAAAAGCATTTTTTAAAAAAATTGAAATTAGTTTGACTGTGTAAAATACTGTTTGCACATTACAGGGATCTTACCCCAAGAATACAAAATAGATTACAAATATTTACATGTTTGTATAGATTGAGAAAAGGAAACACAGCTGTACAACAGAACTATATATTTCAGTTTGAAAGGCGTGACAACACTTCTCTTGGAACGAATATTTCCGTCTGTATTAATACAATCAGTTAAGTGGTTTCTTGTTGACAGAATTAATTACATATTAGTGTGACATAAGTACGACATGTAATTGTTAGACCTGGTAGGAGAAAAATATTCTATGTAAAGACTCCAAAATGTTGAAATTTTGACATACTAAAACCATTTTAATTGTCATAGGTGAGAGATTGTCATAATACATAGTATTAGTATCTATATGTTTTGCCATAAAATAAACATTTTTTTCAATTTTTTTATTAGAAGAGCAATGCCCTAAAATATCCTAAACATTTTAAAATAATTTATTTATTTGAGAGAGAAAAACAGTATGAGAGAGAGAGAGGAGAGACGGAAACAGAGAGGGAATGGGCACGCCAGGGCCTCCAGCCACTACAAAGAAATTCCAGACACATGCGCCATCTTATGCATCTTGTTTTATTTTGGGTCCTGGGGAATCAAACTCGGTTCCTTCTGCTTTGTAGAAAAATGCCTTGACCTCTAAGCTATCTCTCCATCCCCCCCTAAACACTTTCATACTTACTTTTAAAATATAATACAGAGAATATTTAACACCCAGTACATTAAGTCAGATTTTTTTATATATTGGCAAATAAGAGTCTTCTTCCAAATTTCTCCCATTATGCATTTGTTAAATATCTTCCATTTTGGTGAAATTTTCTGTGGAGCTCTAAACAGACCACATATGCATTGCACAGTCAATAAATTTTATACATACTGGATAAGGTCTAAGCTGTTTTCAAACTTTAGGAAGAAAGGAAAGGGAAAAGAAAGTAAATTTGACAGGGGCTATATTTCCTAAAAAGTCTTCCAAAGAATAAATTCAGTGGTGATTAATGAAGGAAAATTGAAATCAAAATAACGTCTTTCCATCTAACAGAACAGAACAATGCTAGTTATAAAATGTTCGCCATCTTTGACAGTCAGCTGAAATGTACTGCAGTCATTTTTCATTTAATTAAAAAATGAAAGCCAACAGACATTCTATCGTCTGTTACTGTCAGTCTGGTAAATCCTTATTTAGATGTCATATATTTGAAATATATTCATTGTTTTAGATAATTTAGAAAACAATCTTGGTTTCCTGACGTATGTCAAGAACTTTAGAACTTAAAATGGTAGTCAATCTAAATCTTGTGACTCTCAAAATGTCACTACAAACTCCAACAACAACACAGATCACAAGAATCAACCTTAGTGTCAGAAGTATTCCAAAGACATAGCATTAAACTTGTGGTGGGGGTGTAATAGTCTTGATTCAAGTGCAAGAGTAGCCTGGACAGAATCGATGCCTTACCAGAGATGCTTGGAAAGAATTTTATGCGGACCATAAAAATCCCACTTCAACACATTGTGATGGATGGGATCAACTATGACCAGTAAAGCATACACTGGACATGAAGCTAAAGTACTTTTTAGAATATTGGCAAATGTGATTCACCACAGTGCTAAAAATTACACTGAGAATGTGCTTAACTCTGAAAGGGTCCCAGGATACAACAGTTGATCCAGAAGATAAAGTTGAGAAAACACCAGAAGCTCACAGCCACAGTTAATACATCCACAACTTGGAAAGTTTATAAACAAATTTTTTGGTCCAGAAACCTAATATTATACATTCAGTTTAAAAGGCGGCAGGCAAAAATGTTTTGGTAAGGAATTGAGTAAGATTTAGCTTCCAGATTTTTTTTTTTAAATCGTCTTAACATTTACTCACTGCTTGAGTGAAATTGGTTCCAATATTAAAATTTCTAATAATACCCTTTTTCCAGAATAAGCATAAGACTTAGAACAGAAGTCTGAGTGGTGTGACTAGAATTCCAAATTCACCACGAGTGCACTTTAAAGGAAGCAGAAAGGGTCATGAACTTACAGACATGTATTGCAGGTTTTCTCTGTGGACACTTTGTTCCTGAAGGAATTTCACTCAATGTCAAAGAGAGAAGAAGCAGAAAGAAGCATCAGGTGGGAAAGCACATACTGCTGGATTATGTTTTTAACTATTGCCACAGCTGGTGAAAATGCTTACAGTGATATACATTCACGTGCTCATCAATCTGGGAAATGTAGAATAAGAATGAACAAAATTCCCCTGGCTTTCACTTCTCTGCTTTGTTAGATGTTCCCAAGGCATGAACTTGCATCAGAAGATGTAGCAAGGCATACATTGTGAGTATGTGAATTCTACAAGGTTTTGAACAAATATTTTATCCTAAAATGCATATAGTTTGCTTAAGTAACTACTTGATGAGGTGATATAAAGTAGTTACTAGTTTATCTCTCCATGTGTTTTTGTTTTTTTACTCTGCTGGATATTTTTAACTTAATTTATGGAAATATTAAGCAAAATTGCATAAGCCTTTTTCATTTTTAACGGAGCATAAGGTAGTGGAAGGATCCAGTCTGATGGAACCCTGGATTGTAAATCATGGCCACATTTTTAATTCTGACTTTTCTGTGTCCCTGAGCAAGCCTCCTGAGTACATTGATCTGTGAAGAGGAGTAGATTAAAGTTGTGTATTAAGTCCTGCCTCTGGTATTACAATCTGTCTTAGACTATAGAGCAAAGTCTAAAGCATAACATCTTAGGAAGTTTAAGAAATCACTATTTGAATGTTTCATGAGAGTTATGTATGAAAAACCTGTCTCCCTTATGCTGTCCTGCCAATGTCTTAAATCCTGAGCAGTATAGATAGCTCAAAATATCATTTTTCCTGATTTCTTCATATAGAAGGTGGTCCCATATGCAACCAGAAAGTTTTATTTGTAAATATCTTGATAATCAAAATTATGCAAGAGCTGGGGCTAAAACTCAGTGCTGGAATGCTTGCCAGATATTTGCAAGGCTTCAGGTAGAGTTTCCAGTACCAACACAAACAAGTGAAAAGAATGCAAGTTTCATAAGAACCTTAGAGTTTTTCGCGCTCCTCCCAACCCTCAATTAGAGGTACATATTCACAACCTAATCTTAAAATAAGTCTTGTAAACAGAAATTATCTTCTAATTATTGTTGCCATTTGACACAGAATTTTATTAGGTAGTGGGCCTACATTGCTGCCAGGATCAGGCATCTATAAGTTTGTAATGCTACTTAGAAGCTTCCTTGGAGTGACTCATGAGGGCTTATTATATCCTTGGTTCAAGATAGAATTTTCCTCATAGACTGTCATAACTTTCACTTTCATAGAAATAACTATGAGTTTTTAATAACTTCCCCTTGAAATTTCTACTAAATGATAAAAGACTGCATGAGCTAAATTGAACAGAAATACTTTATTTCAGAGATAAGTCGAACACGGTGGCTCAAATCAATGATCTTAGTTCTCAGGAGGTTAAGGAGAATTGCTGCCACCAGCCTGTACTGCATAGAAAGTTCTAGAGTTCTAAGCCAACCTGAGTTATAATGTGAAACTCTCAAAAAAAAAATCAGATAGGAAAACAAAGTGTTTTACACTTTGGTTTGTTTGCTTTTTTGTTATATGACAAAGTCTTATTTATGTAGCTCAGAGTAGTCTAGAACTCACTGTGTAGCCAAGGCTGCCTTGCATGACTGATCCTCTGTCTCAGCCTTCTGAGTGCTGGTATTACTGGCATGTGTCACCATACCTGGCTTTATTATTTAACTTTAAAAGAAAAAATTGCTGGAGGTTTCAATACACACCTATGATATGTAACCATGCGCTTATATAGTCACATGGGATTTTTTTTTCATTGTTCCAAGGCAGCTATACAGCTTAGTATTTTTTAAATTGATCTTCCTTATATGTAAATGTATGTACATAGATCCAGTGGAACTTTTTTGGGGGGGATATTATTATACCTACAGAAGTATAATAGTATTCATTCACCATACTGAAGATACTTTTTCTTTGGACTCAAGTGAGCAATCTGTAAATACCACTGAGATGTTAGTATTTTTTAAGCCTGGATAATGGAGGGGTCCTCTGGTACACGTCCTTCACACTTCATATTTCTTTTCTATTACAGGTTTTTTTTCTTTCAAGCCTACACTTTATTTCTCTCTACAGCCTATACTCATCTTAAGCACCAGGCTTTGCTCCCTGAATATTTGTTTCAACCAGGACAAAGCTTCTACTTCACAGAATGTCAGTGATGTACTGTGGCAGGAAGGAGAAGTGGGGACCAGGAGTCAGCTATAATTTTTGTATCCACAATTAAATACTCCCAACTTCCTCTGATTCTATCCTAAGCTTTGGACTGATGGACTGATATCCATTTTAAAACAATTTTTCTTTTTATTTTTAATTTGTTTACAAAGTCATGTGCTTTGTGGCATCTTCAATTATACTATTGGAGAGCTATTTTCCTCTCTCTTTTCCCCTGTCCTTAGATCTCCTCCTGCTAATCCAAGCAACCCCCAGCAATTTTTTTTGTCCTTTGAATTATTTTAGTTTTATTTAAATTGAATATAATTTCCACATTTTATAACAAATTTAAAAATTTGACTAAAAAAAAGAAATTCGAGTAGAAAATGCTTATTCATTCTGTGTCCCTGATTTTCAGTGGAAGGGATAAAGAGGACCAATTATTTACAAGGACAAAATGAGAAGGTATAAAACACGAGACCACTTAAATATTACTAGAAATATTTATAATCTAGAGAGAGAGAGAGAGATGTTGAATCCTCTAGAATGTTTGAAATCATAAAATCCAACATCTGTCTGGGAAAGTGGGGTTTTAAAACTTTGTAAGATCACTAAGTAGTTTAAGGATCAAAGACATTGTCATAATATTGTTTGGTCATCTGTTAGCCTGAAGTATTTTTGAAAAAAATCTGGAGTGAATCTTCAAATACTAATTAGTGAGAAATTGTTGTCGAGAACTCAATCCCATACCAGTTAGAAGCATGAGCCTACTTTTCTGAATTGCAAGAATTGCAGTGAATAATCCAGAGCACCTCACAGATCTTATTTCCTTTTAGAAGCTGTAGCTTGGAAACACTGTCATTTACTTCCAAACAAAAACAAGTATTTTCTGTGTTGGAATAGGTTATTTTGTTATGTTACTATCTTCATCTATCTCTATTTTTCCTGTTTCTCCCTAATTTACTGCAACCACACAGATTATATTTTTTGTAGGAAGTTAAATATAGACTCTAAAATATACAAATTAAAGCTTGGAGAGAAATGATTTGGTAATCAAATCATGCAAAACCGAAATATTAGACTTTATGTGTAATAATAAAAATTTATTTCTACTAAACTGTCAAAATGAGATACATAATGTATAATGTATGTAACAATAATGATCCATTTTTATCACACTATAAATCTAATACAATTCTTAATATTGATATTTTTAAAGTTGATGCCCTTAATAGAACACACTCTAAGTGAAAGATCATAAACTAGAAGTTGGAGTTTCTAAAAAAAAAAAAAAAAAAAAGGAAATAATGAAGAAAGGCAGGAGATGAGGAAAAATAATTCAGGAAGGAGGGATGGAAATGGAAAAGAATAGAAAGTAGAATTTAAAAAAATAAGAACACTAGAATTTTAAGAAAAAATAAAAATTTTAAAAATGTTTCATGCCATGTTGGGACAAAGATGCAGATTTAGAAATTTATTGAAATGCACAGAAACAGTTTCATAATTTGTAAATGAAAAAGACAAAAGCAACATTGTATTCTCTGTTGGGCAGTTTTTTGAATTAGAATTCCAAAGTGAGTGAGGATACCATCATGGTTTTTGAAAATTTCAATGTTTAAGTAAAATGCCAAAATGAAACAACACATCAGCATAAAATAATTTCTGCATTTACTTTCTACATCGTTATTCTGAGTGCTGCTTTATTTTTGATTGTCCATAGAATGATGAACTGATTTGAGTTTAAGGACATGGGTAAGCTATTTCTTCATCTTTGGATCTAACTAGATGCTTTTACCCGAAACTTCTGGCCATGTGAGATTTTTATTGTGCTTTTTAAACAAGCTATATGACTTGTTTGCTCTATGTGTGAGATAACAAGCTCCCTGGTTCCTGGCACAGCTGGGTAAGCTATCATGTTTCATAAATGATTTTATAGGACACATAGGAAAGAAGTCTATCCATATCCTATGAGGTTTTATCTCCCCTGTGATGCATAAATCTAGAGCTTCCATAAGCTGAAAAAGTGTTCAGTTTGCACACTTCATTTCAACAATCCAATTTTTGCTTCTGAGATAATGAAAATTTGTGTTACACCTAGAAGTGAATTGAAATTCTTATAAATATTAGTATCTCAGTTTTACAAATAAATATCTATATCCCTGAACTTGTTAAATGTGTGTCTTAGCCCTATTGCTAGGGCTATAGGACACTGAAAAATCAAACTGGAAATAAGCTGAAAGACTCCAGACAATTGTCTACCTGTCAGGATGCTGAAAAGACCTATGCAGCTTATTGAGGGAGAACAGTAATTAATGGTCTTAATCAGCAGTGGACTCTACAAATTTCATAGCTGGCCACCAAGGCCAAATATTCAAATGGGTGCAGTATTGGCATATTTACTATGGAGAAGATCAATTGCTTTCTGATTGGACTTGAGGCCTTCACCCCAGGAGGGAATTCCTACCTGGTAGTAAAATCCTAATCAACAGCCTATATTACTGGGGAAGTGATGAACCATAGGGGAGAAACTACTATGGTTATCTGGCTAAAAGGCTATACTATGCCCACCAAACTGCTCTCTAAACACTTATGTTTATGTTCATATATTAAAGCTACTCTTCCTTTTGGTTAAAGAAGCTCCTCTTTTCAGATGGTGAGGATGACTAACCATAGTGCTAAGAAAAAAATGGAGTGTTCAAGTGAGACATCTCTATCACACTTTCCAAGTCTCAGTGACCATCACTGAAGAGGTGACTGAAAGAATATAAGAGCTAAACAAAAGAGAGGAGTGCCTTGCAATATGACCTCACAGTTGCTGAGGCTGCCTAAGCAAGATCTGTATAATAGGAGGGGGACAAATGATGATATCTAGTTGGCAAGAATGCCGTGAAAGAGGAACCCTCATTCACTGCTGGTGGGAGTGCAAACTTATAAAGCCACTATTGAAGTCAATATGGAGGGAGACTCCTGAAAAAGATGAAAATAGAGCTACCGACTGACTGAGCCAGTTATTCCTCTATGGGACATCAACCCTGAAGGCTCCTCTCTTCAATACAGAGACATTTGCTCAACCATGTTTTTCACTACTCAATTCATAATAGCTAAGAATTGGAATCAATCCAGATGCCCATTGTTGAACGGATGGATATCAAAGTTGTGGTACGTATACACAATGAACTTCTACTCATCAGTAAGAAAAAATGACATAATGAAATTTTCCGGAAAACAGATGAACTTGGAACAGATCATACTCATCAAACTCACACAAACACTGAAAGATAAGCACCACATATTCTCCCTCATCTCTCATTCTTAATCTAATCAGGAATGGGTTTGGAAGAAGGAAATGGGAAAGTGTAGTGGGTGGGGGGATATATACAAAATCAAACCTAAAATGAATTGGTACTATAGGATCCTTACTTCTGGACGGCAGGCCAAAAGATATAACCCTCCAGACAAATATGTGGTATCATCTGGTGAGAAGGGCCCTGAAGAAGTTGGGATGAAGCCTAACCCTAAAACATTTGGCTCTGGCTTGTGATTTCCAGTGCCAGAAATCAGTTGCTACACACATTGAGCTGTTTATTTGAGAGACCTACAGAGGTCCCCAAAACAAGACAAGCTTCTGTCAAAGCTTGATTACCTGCCCCAGGTAAAAGCTAAGATCCTATTGTGAAGACACCACATGCTACCAATAAACAACATTGAGAGACCCTGCTGGAACCTGAAAAGAAGCCAGTGACCAGATGGTTAGCCTTTATAGTGCTGGAAAGCTACATGAGCTGCTAGGGGAAATTGGCCAAAATGCTGGGAGAAAGCAGGGGACACTCCTACATGGCAGTGACCAGCATGGCAAGGTGTATATATCTGTAGAATCGTGGCACCCAACCTAGGTGAATAATCAAGGGCTCTCTGAATGACTAAGAGATCTTCTCAGAAGCAAGAAACCCATAGCTGTAACTGGGATCCAAGCCAAAATCCTATGGAGACCAAGGGCCTAAAGAGAGGCTACACCCATCATAATCTATCCAAACTAACATTGCTTATTCCATTTAATCCCTCCTGATCTTACCCTGTATTAGAGAATCTGTTTTTAATTTTCAGAAGGCAGCAAGAATGAAGGACAAAATAATTCTATCAACAAGACCAGAAATGACAGCAGACTTCCTGGCAGCCGATGAACCATCCACAGCACATCAGCTAGGGCCCAGGTGAAACCACAGAAGAAGTGTCAAGATGAGCAAGAGTGCTGCTTCCATCCACAATGAGCCTGACAACCTGTGCCAGGGTGATGGAGACAGACACTGAAGATACTCAAAAGATACCAAAGCAAAAATCCCGAAGCTGCGAAGAGCGCAACACTATAGTAGATTTAATACACATCTACCACGACCCAAGGAGTTTTGGAGAAGAGACAAAAAGATTATAAGAGCCAAGTTAGGTGGGAATATCCAGAGTCATTGCCCCCCTCCCCCACAATGGCCGATTGATGCTAGCACAACTCATAGCTCAAGACCCCAAGGTGCATACAAGCAAGTCCCACTGAGAAGACCCCTCGGAAGTGGTGGTACCAACACATGATTTATTCATACAAATTTTCTACTTAATAAAGATTAAAAATGATGACATCAAATATGAGACAGGTAGAATTGGGGTGAAATACCAGGGAGGGAGAGAGGATTCTTATGCTCATGGCATATTGTCTCTATGAATGGAGGTTATTAATTTAAAAGTTTAAAATATTTTTTTCATGACAGTATTTTTATGCTTTATTTGTTCATGCAAGCATTGGAGTGTATGAATTTAGCACAAACTTATCAGATTTTGCCCCAGATTTCATAATTTCTTCCCCTACATTGCAAAACTGGAAATGACGTTGCAATGATTATTTTTTTAAACTTTGTGGAAACAAAAAAATGTTCAAGGACAAAAGATATGAACATTTTGGTTTGGGGTATTAGTTTTGGCTTTTTTGTGTTTTTAACATAGTTATTATGAATAAGTATATACACGGTAGGTATAAATCTTGTGAATGTGTCCCTGTTTCCCTCCTCTGTCCCCTACCCATTGGGGTCCTTCCTAGGTGCGCAAACTAGATCTGTCAGTAGGTCAGGGGGTTATGAACTGCACCAGAGGTAGCCAGTTTTTCCTTCATTTTTTTTCTTCCACCTTTGTGTATTATTGCTGTGGGAGGCAATGTCTATGGATATTCTCCCCCACCATGGCTCTTACAATCTTTCCAGCCCCTCTTCCACTCAGTACCTTGAGTCACAGTAGAAGAGTTTTAATTGTGCTTTATTGTTGAGATGTTAAGTATCTCTGGATCTTTGCCCTGGGTTGTGTTGGGTATCACTGGTGTCTGTCTCCATTGACATTTCATGGGTTACTAGACTTGCTATAGTGATTGGTCTCCTGTTTGTCTCATCACTTTCTTGTAGGTTTAATGTGAGCCCTGTGTGAAGGCTAGGTGTGGTTTGTCTCCTGCCAGGATGTCAGCTATCACCCAATGTCTCATTGGTGGAATTCAGTTGTCCCCAGCTCTCTCAATGCGTTCTGAAAAATACAAACTGAATCTCCATAGGAGAGTGAGATCAATATAGGTTAAATGAGACAACATTGTTATTTTGGCTAGCTTCTAATGGGTGTAGCCTCTCTGTAGCTCTCTGGTAGTGGGAATTTCCCCTAGTAGCCCGAGTTCTTGGAACCCATAGGATTTTGCCATGAATCCCAGTTCCAGTTAAGGGTTCCTTGTCACTGAGGGGATCTTTTAGCCAATCAGTAAGTCATTTATTACCCTCCTCCATTTGGTGCCACTGTTGCACAGATGAGCATTTCTTGATTTGCTGGTCTCTTCCATACAGCGTGTGTTCAGCATTCTTGTGACAACTGTCTATATTGTATGTCATTGGTCTCTGATTGGTCCAAATTGGGTATTGACCAATTTCCCCTGGCAACTCATGCAACACCTTCTAGTGCTACACATGCTACCATCTGAGAGCTGGTTACCATTCTGGATCTAGAAGGATCTCTTGGTGCTGTTAGATGACACTGTGATTTCTTTAGCAATAGGGTCTTACCTTAGGCCTGGGACAGGTATTCAAGAGCTTTGACAGAAGTCTGTCATGTTTTGGGGACCATGTGGGTCTCTGTGACCAACACCTCAGTGTGGGAAGGAACCAATAAATGGGCCAGGGAGATGCAGGCCTGTTGTAGTCAGCATTCTAGTTGCTGCACAGAAAGAACCCAAACAAAAGCAGCTTGAGCATTCTAGTTGCTGCACAGAAAGAACCCAAACAAAAGCAGCTTGTGGCTTATGGACTCAAGGGGAGACTCCATCCTGGCAGGGAAAACAATGGTATGAGCAAAGGGTGGACATCACCTCTGCCACAGCACTGCAAACAGTGGCAGGAAGGTGTGCCAAACACTGGAAAGGGGAAGCTGGCTTATAGCCCCCATAAGCCCTCCTCCAACAAAACAGCTCTACCAAGGTTGTAAAGCCCAAACTGTCATCAGCTGAGGATCGATCAATCAAAACATATTCATTTGTTTGTGGAGGACACCTGGATCAAACCATGACAAGGCCTGAGCAATTATTCTTGAGTTTAGGGTTCCTCCCATTCTATTCATGGCCCCTCATACCAGGTGGTGCACTCAACTTATTCAGGATCTTACTGTATAAAAACTAGGGTTTTATGGTGTCAATTCATTGTTAGTTTAGTTTACTGTATGAGTCTCCCTCCCATTCCCCTCCCCAATTGTTTCCATTCCCTTTTACAGTCTCTCCATTCACTGACAGATTTTTTAATCTTCCAGTATAACATGGTTAGGAACCACATATGATGGAGAATATGCAGTGCTTTGATCTCTGCTCATGTGTGCGGTTGTTAAGAATGATTTGCTTCAAGTCCATCCATTTTTCTTTAAAAATTTTATGTCATTTTTCCTTTCAGCTAAGTAGAATTCCATAGTGTGCATGTTCCACAACTTTGATATCCATTCATTTTTGGTTGGTTCCTATTCTTTGTTATTATGAATTGAGCTGCTATAAACAAGTTTGAGTGAATGTGCTTCTGTGAGGAAACTTGGGGGTAGATGCCCAGTAGAGGGATAGCTGGATCCACTGGTAGCTCTATATCCATCCTGTTCAGGAGCCTCCACACTGCTTTCCATAGTGGTTGTATAAGTTTACATTCCCACCAGCAGTAAATGAGGGCCTTTCCCCCCCCCACATTTATTGTTTGTAAAATAAAGGTTTGGGAAGTATGTCCTGATGATTCTTCTAATTTCATTTGTGTCCATTGTGAACTCTCCCCTTTCATTTCTGATTTTGTTGATTTGGCTCTTCTCTTTTTTCCGTTTGGTTAGATTGCCCATCAGTTTGTCAATCTTGTGTACTTTTGCAAAGAACCATGTCTTTGTTTCATCTATTTTTAGATCTTTTTCTTAGTTTCTAATTAATTGATGTCTGGTCTGATCTTAATTATTTCTTTTTGTCTTGAGCTCCTAGGGTTGGATTGTTCTAATTTTTCCATTGCCTTTAGCTTTAGTTAGGTTATTAATTTGAGATCTGTCTGTCTTTGTTATGAAGGCATTCAGTGCTATAATGTTCCCCTTAAGACTGACTTCATTGTGTCCCATAGGTTCTGGTATGATGTATTTTCATTATTGTTTAGTTCAAGAAAATTTTCAACTTCCAATTTAATTTCCTGAATGACCTATTCATTGTTTAATAGTGTATTGTTTAATCTCCAATAGTTGGTGTGATTTTTGTTTGTTATATCACTGTTTATTTCCAGCTTCAATGCATTGTGGTCAGATGTGATACAGCATGCTACCTCAATCTTCTTGAATTTGTTGAGGCAGGTTTTATGTCCTAATATATGATCTATTTTGGAGAAGGTTCTTTAAGCTGCTGAGAAGACTGTACATTCTGTAGAGTTTTGATGGAATGTTCTGTATATATGTTAAATCCAGTTGATCTGTGGCGTTCTATTATTTCCCTGTTGACCTCAGTTCTGTTATTTCCCTGTTGACCTTCTGTTTGGATGATCTTGCTGAAGATTATAGTGGTGTATTAAATTCTGTAGCTATGATTGACTTGGAGTTTATTTTTGTTTTGTTTTCCATTAGTTTTTGCTTTATGAACTGTGGTAAACCTATATTTGGTACACACATGTTTATGATGGTGATACTCTCTTATTGGATTGTTCCCATGATGAGTAAGAAATTTCCTTGATTGTCCTTTTGAATTGATTTTGGTTTGAAGTCTATTTTGTGAGATATTAGTATAGTAACCCTTGCTTGTTTATTATTTCCATTAGCTTGGAAGATCATATTCTGCCATTTCTCCCTGAGGATTTCCCTGTATTTAGAGGTCAAGTGGGTTTCTTTGAGGCAGCAGAAAGAAGTATCCACTTTTCTGATCCATCCTGTTAGCCTATGTATTTTTATGGGAGAGTTAAGACCATTAATATTCAAAGTTATAACTTTGAGGCTTGACTCAAACCCTACCATGGTGTAGGTTTAATGGGATTTTATGCCTTGCTTATTTTGTCTCCAATAGGCTTGATTTTGTGTCCAACTTCTGTATGGTTCTTAGGGTTGGTTGCTTGGCTCTTCTGTATGGAATATTTCATGGAAAATTCACTGTAGGTTTGGTTAATTTCCCATAAAATTGTAGAGCTGGCTTTTATCTTGAAATATTTAATTTTTCCATCTATTATAACGGAGACTTTCACAGGTAACAATAGTTTGGGTTGAAAGCCAAAGTGATTTAGGTTTTGAAGGACTCCATTCCTACCCCTTCTCACTTTCATGGTTTCCATGGAGAAGTCTGGTGTAACTCTGATGGGTATGTTTTTAATATGTGATTCGTTGTTTTGCTCTTGCTGCTTTTAGAACCCTCTCCTTGCTTTCAATGTTTAGGGTTTTAACTATAATGTGTGTTGGGGAGTTTCTTCTTTGGTCCTGCCTATTTGGTGTTCTGTGTGCTTCTTGTATCTGGATTGGAGTCTCTTTTGATAGAATGGGGAAATTTTCCTCAATAATTTTGTTGAATATATTCTCTATGTCTTAGACCTGGATTTCTTCTCCTTCTGGTATCCCCATAATCCAGAGGTTTGGTTGTATAAGGGTGTCCTATAGTTCCCTCATACTTTATTTGCATGTTTTTTTGAACTTATCTAAGAGAGTGCAGTGAGGACATGAAGTTTTGGCATGTGCTTGGGTCCTCTGGTGTCGGGCAGTATTTGAGATGTTCAAACCTTCAGCAGTAGTTGCAGGCTGGGGGTTGGTCCTTGTTTAGAACCCGGAGTCATAGGGTGGGTTCATGGGGTACATGGGCTGGTGGGGAGCCAAGGAACTTCTCCCTCCCCTGGCCTTGCCTAGGGTCAGGGGGTTCAAGTGCACAAGGGCAGGTTCAAGGTCAAGGCATAGGTTTGCAGCCTGGCCTCATTTAGGATCAAGGTGAAAAATGGGCTGAGCCATGGGTATGAAGGCTGGTCTGGAGCAAAGCAATGGACTTGCTTACCTGGCCTGGAACCTGAGGTCAGTGGGTGGGGTCATGGGGTTCACAGACACCTCCCTCACCTGATCTTGCCTGGGGTTGGGATCTGAGATGCACAAGGGCCGGAGGTCAGGGCACAGGTTTGCAACCTAGCCTCACTTAGGGTCAAGGGGTTAATGCTTAAAATATTTTTAATATTTTATTTATTTTCAGAGAGAAGGAAGAGGAGGAGGAAGAAGAAAATTAGGGGTGAGAGAGGGAGATAGCCAGGGATTATTGTCATTGCAAATGAACTCCAGATGAATGTACTACTTTCTTCTGGCTTTACATGAGTACTGGGGATTAGAACCAGGCAGGCAGGGTTTGCAAGCAAGCATTTTTAACTGCTGAGCCATGTTTCTATTCCATAAAAAAACAAAGTCTTTTGAAAAGTGTGTCTCACAGTCAGTGAGGAGAAGTCAGCTTCAAAGCACAGGTAAGGTCCTCTTTAGTCTGTTTCATTTTCACTCCTCACACAGTCCTCAGCATGGTCCACACAGTCGTAGGCTCACACAGGAAAACAAAATTCCATTCCCAAATTCACCAGAGTAGTGCCATTTTGTTCCATTTCATGTCTAGATTTTAGGGAACATACTTTATTTTTTAAAAAGCATTTTCCAATTATTATTTTTTCCAAGTTACAGCTCCAAAATATTATAGTTGCTTTACAGGATTATTTTAGCAGACACTTGTTCTCCATCAAAACTACCACGGCTACAGATATGCCTGCAATTATGCTTGTATCTTACAACACTGAAGTCAGAGTGCGCTGGTATCATGAAAGACCACTGTGAAATCATCAAGAGAGATGAGGGTTTGAACCAAGAGAAGAGGATTTGCATATGAGAAAGAACATACTTTTGTTTTTCTAGGTCTGAGTTATCTCACTTAGTGTACTGTTTGCAAATTCCATGTTTTTCTCCAGACCTTGTTCTGTCTAATGCCCCAGCCATTCTGCTTGGAGTAGAGAATGTATGAGAAAACATCTTCAGGTGTTAAATAACCTTTGGAATACCATTAGCCTTCTTTAAAGCTTTGACCTAAGTGCAAACATAACTCAGGGAGAGCAGGAATGAAAAAAATCCTCTGAATCACTGGATTTAAAATTACACTCTCCATTTCAGCCACAACGTGTTCTTTTTAGACAAAATATATTTGCCTTAAGTCTCTCTACCCTTGAGAAGGTTCACTATACCAAGGAACTTGAATCGGCTGGCAAGTAGACTTCCCCCATTTATCCAGGAGGCTGTTTGGTGAACACATTTGGCTCCTGCACTAACCTGGTTGAGTTGCCATAGAAAAATACCTGGGTCATTGGTTAAACAACAGAAATATATTTTATTTCACAGCTTAGGAGGCTAGAATCCAAAAATCATGAAGTTATCAGGGTTTGATTCTGGTAAGACCTCTCTTTCTAGCTCACAGATGGCCAGTGTCCTCACTGTGGCCTTTCTATCTCAGAATAAGAAATATGTCTTAGGGTCTCTCCCCCTGCTTGCAATACACCAGTCCTATTGGATTAGGGTCTCACCGTGATGACCTCAACCATGCTTGCTGGTCTATCCTAAAATACATTCAGGGTTAACGCTTAAACAAGTGGACCTTGGTGGTGCCCAATTCCATCATTAGAAGACCCCCTTTACAAAAATTATTAGCGCATGAAGAATTAGGTTGATGTATTTCAAGCAAATTTTATTTTTTTATCTCTTCACCTCCCCACTTCGTGCCCTCCAGCTACTTCAGCTTGCTTTGAACTTTCTTACAGCATTTCTGTTTGTATTTTACCCCCTTTCTCTTCCCCTCATGTTTCCTCTTGTGGTCTCCCACTTGGATTTGTAGTTCAGACTCACTCTCAAGTCTCCTTCAGTATGATTTGCAAACATCAAAAATTGTGATTTGCATATGAGAAAGAACATACTTTTGTTTTTCTAGGTCTGAGTTATCTCACTTAGTGTACTGTTTTCTAATTTCATCTGTTTTTCTCCAGATTTAATTTAAATTAATTTTTCTTTACAGCCAAGTAAAGTGCCATTGTGTATATGTCCAATGTGAACAGGATAATCTTTCTGAAAACTAAGCATTAGGGTTAGGGTTAGGGTTAGAGTTAGGGTTAGGGTTAGTAGTATGTAGTAGGTTGGAGCTTCTTGAAGGCAGAAACTCACAGCTTCTCCAAAGATTTCCTGACAAAATAAACCTAAACAAACAATGACCTGATGCAAACTGAGGATCTGTCTCATGTTCTGACTCCCCATAGCTTTGGCTACCTGAAATGACTAAAAGCTGCGAGCATAGTCAGGTGGGAGAGCACTGGAATGCATCCATTGACCCTCCTTTAAATAATATTTTGTTTGTTGAGTGTTCATTTTGTATTCTTTCCAAGCACCACTGGACAGTGCAAACACTACATCATTTTAATTATCCATGTATCAGTTGATAGACATCTAGGTTGATTCCTTCTCTTAGCTTTTGTGGATAGAGCAGCAATGAACAAGCATGAGCAAGCAAGTGTCTCTGTGGTAGGCTATCTAATCTTTTGGGTATATGTACTGTAATGGCTTAGCTGGGTCATGGGGTAGTTTGATTTTTAACTTTTTGAGAAATCTAAAAATGTAGGTTCTATTTTATCATGGTGTAGTTCAATTTTTAACATTTTGAGAAACTAAAAAAAAATTATTTCTGGGGCTGGAGAGATGGCTCAGCAATTGAGGCACTTGCCTCCAGTGCCTAAGGCCCCCGGTTCAATTCTCCATTACTCACATAAGCCAGACCCACAAGGTGGTGGCCATGGTGCTCTCTCTCTCTCTCTCTCTCTCTCTCTCTCTCTCTCTCTCTCTCTCTCTCTCTCTCTCTCTCTCTCTCTCTTTATCTCTTTGCTTGAAAAATGAATAAATAAAATATTTTAAAAAATGATTTCTATAGTGGCTATGACAATTTATCATGGCACCAACAGTGAATCAGGAATGCCTCTCCTTACAACTGACCAGCACTTGATGCATTAGTTTCTAAACCCCTTTTATGTGCAAATGCTACTTAACAAAAAAGTGAAATATGAACAAACTTTGAAGCTAAGTAAAGAATTTCAAAGTAGAGGTGTATCAGTTGTGTGGAGGAATGTAATACAAGTAAACAAAATTTTTGTAATCTGTGCCTGGTGGTACCTATCTTTAGTCCCAACACTCAAGACGCTGAGTTTGAGGGCAACCAGGGTTACACAGTGAGTTCCAGATCATCCAGGACTAGAGTGAGATCATATCTCATAAAAACAAAACAAAATGTTTAAAATGGTTCAGAACTGGTTCAGAACAAACCCTTGAAATCTAGTTTCCATAGTCCTTTGGCAGTTCCAAATGTCAAATCCTCTTTCTTACCAGAAGTAAAGTATCCAAAAATTAAGACTGATTCACTAGTTACATGGCAATGTTCTCAGAAGGGGAATACTTTGTGTAAGCATCCAACCAAGGATCTAGTGTTAAAATTCTGAATTGTAGTATATAATGATGGACCTCACAATTTAGGAAAATGAACTGGTCTTAGACACTCATCTACATAAATTTTGATTTAAAAATTGATACACAAAAAATGCACACACACACACACACACACACACACACACACACACACACACACACTGTTGTGTGAAAGACTTTTCCTGGGTTGACATGAGCACATGTCTTCCACCCCAGATAGGGCACAAACCACCAAACAAAGGATGACTACATCAAACGCACTTTGGGGAACCAATGACTTTATTAGGGGTTTCTTAGGGTTACTTATAGGAGTGGGGGGGGGGCTCAAAGTGGCAGTCTGATAGAATTTCCTGTGTCAAAATTACTCCTTGGCTGCTCTAACCTCGCCTCGGGGTGAGGGTTTATGTACAGAACATGGGAACCCCAGAGCAGCTGCAGCACAGCAAGGTTCTCTGTGGCATCATCAGAAGCTCCAGAAGCTTCTCTGTGATGGAGACACAGATCAGCAAGCACTTCAGTGGGGTGCACTATCTGGGGTTTCCTCCCGAGTCGCACAGGGCCTGAGAACACAAAGCGACTCTTTACTGGGGCTCACGACTTCTGGATTTCGCCCTTAGAAGGTCTTCCCTCAGCCTGGGGTAAGGGCTTTCTTACAGAGCATGGAGGCTCCAGAGACAACCATTTTGATGGAGCTCATTGTTCCAGAAGTCCTTGTTTCCTATTTGCTCTACCTCCCCTGAGGTCATGTGACCTCATTGGTACTGCATGCAGCTGGCACAGGGCACCTGCATCTCACCTGGGGGTCTGATGACCCTCCCCACATCTTCTCTCCTAAGTTGACCCAGGTTCTTTTGGTTGTTTACACCTTTCAATGGGGATGAAGTTTGCAATAACACACACACACACACACACACACAGAGAGAGAGAGAGAGAGAGAGAGAGAGAGAGAGAGAGAGAGAGAGAGTTTGCAGCCTCTATTTGAAAGTTTGAAGGCGAATGGCTATTCACCATTCCCATCAACCTTACCATTGTGGAAAAGTACCTGTACATCGTGGTATCAATATTTTAAATTAGCTTTAAATAATCATCAATGAGACATCTGATATTGTGTCAACATGAAATGTGGGAGAGAATGAATTAAAATTAACTATTCTAGCAGAAGTCTGTTTGCTGTGGGTGCAAAACCACAATTGAGTTTGCCTCCCTTCATTAGGTTTAGGGTAAGTTACACTTGCTAAATTCAGCTCCTTAGTCTACACAGATGAGTGCTAATTTTAAATTCAATGAAGTGGTATGTATAAAGCCCAAAACAGAGGAGTTATCATGTAAGGTATGTTCAATAAATATTCAATGTCTGATTCATTGGGCATACATTTATTAATATTTCAGTCAATCTTATATATGTTATAAAAAAATAGCCATATTTTAAAATGATATACCAGAAATAAAATCAAACTTTATTTTTTTCTTACCCTGTTGCCCTCTTTTTAAATGTTGTCCGTGTGTTGGTGTGTTTTATTTTAATATAATAAAATACAAGACCTAGTCGATTTATAAGAAGACATTTTGGAAGTCTCAGTGCATGTTCAGTTGGACCTATTGAGTATAATCTCTAATGAGTCAGCACACTATTACAGTGAGTGTGACATAGCAATGCTGCTCACCTCATGACCGGTGAGCAAAGGATGCACCTTAAATGACCTATGGACTGCCCATAAGGTCCCAACCATCTCTGTCCAAGGTATCCTTGGGACCCAGCCTTCAGAGGACCTTTACAAGCAAATGCTATCAAGCTTTCTGACAACTACTGGTACCTCAAGTCCTCAAAGTTTACCCAGAAGCTGGGGAACATGCATTCAAAATGGTCTTATGCTGTCAGTATTGACTTGTGAATAAAATTCCTAATAAATCTATAAGAAAAATTTAATTTTTGTGTCCCAAGTAGATTAAAATACTCAAAGATAATTTATCAATTTAGCTAAAAGTAGTGATATCCATTAATTTTTTATTACCAAAGATCTCTGATATTTTTGTATTTTTAACATTTGTTTTCAATAATTAGATACATTGTATGAGCAAATCTTATGGTGGTACCCCCATTTTCTTCCTCCCTGTCCCCAACCCACTGGGAGACATCCTCAGTGAGCATACTGGATCAGTCCATGGGGTAGGGGGCTACAAATTGTACAAGAGGTAGCCAGTGTTGTTTTTCTTTGTGTGTTGTTGCTGAGGAGGACAATAACTCTGGATATCCCACCATGGCTCTTACAATCTTTCTGCCCCCTCTTCCGCTCAGTTCCCTGAGTCACGGTGGGTGAGTTTTGAGTCTGCTTTGTTGTTAAGATCTTGAGTATCTCTGGACCTTTGCCCTGGGTTGTGTTGGGTATCATTGGTATCTGTCTCCATTGACCTTTCATGGGTTATCAAACTTGCTTTGGTGATTGGTCACTTGTTTATTTTGCCACTTTCTCATAGATTTCATTTGGACCCTATGTGATAGGCCAGGGGTGGTTCTTGTTCTGCCTTGATGTCAACCATCATCCGTTGGCTTGTTGGTGGAATTGGCCTGTCCATGGTTCTCGCTGCCACCTGAAAAATATAAAAAGAATCTCCATGGGAGAGTGAAATCACTATAGGTTAAATGAGACAGGCACTGTTAATTTGGCAAGATTTTAGTGGGTGTAGCCTCTCTAAAGATCTCTGATAGTGGGAATTTCCCCTTGTAACTGGTTTCTTGATCGCCATAGGATTTTGTTATGGATCCCAGTTCCACTTATGGTCCCCTGCCACTGAGTGGATCTCTCAGCCAATCATTAAACCATTCATTACCCACCCCTAGGTTTAGCACCACTATTTCACAGATGAGCATTTCTTGACTCTCTGGTCTCTTCCATACAGCCGTGCATTCAGAATTCTTGTGACAACTGTCTGTACTGTATATCACTGGTCTCTGCTTTCTCTAAATATCAGCAACACCTTCCAATGCTACACATACTACCATCTGAGAGCTAGTTACCATTCTGGATCTAGCAGGGTCTCTTGGTATTGTGTGATGCCACTCTATGGCATCTTTAGCAACAGGGTCTTACCTTTGGCCTAGGGTGGGTATTCAAGAGCTTTGACAACAGTCTTTCTTGTTTTGGAGACCTCGTGGGTCTCTTTGATTAACAGCTCAGTGTGGGATATAAACAATGATTGGGACATGGAGTTACAAGCCTGAGCAATTTTTCTTGGGGTTAATCTTCCTCCCATTCTATTCATGGGCCCTCTTGCTAGGTGATGCCCATAGCTTCCTCTTGACAGGTGAATTGAGAGACTGTTAAAGGGGATGGAAGAAACTGGGGGTGGGGAGGAATGGGAGAGTGGGAAGACATATAATAACCTAAACCAATAATGAATAGATACTATAAAATCCTTACTTTCATAAAGAAATCTGGTCTTTTGGCCCTAAAATTGATTATGAATGAAATAAAATTTCAGTGTTTTAAATAGTAACATTTTCATCTTCCCTGATGTCAAACCCAACAGAGACATGCTTGGTTTCCATACTTTTTTTCTCCCTGACTTCATTCTTTCATTTGTGCATCCATGTTGACCAGGACTGTTTGGAGAACAGAATAACTATAAATCTTACAGTCTTATGAACTTGTATGCCTTCTAGTCCTATTTATATTAAGCCAGACTTTTTCATGCAATTTCATGTTCTCTGAAGTATGTTCTCCATTGCCACACTTATTCAAGTCAACTTTTGAGATCATATCTAAAAAGAAAATCTTAACTGCCTCAGACTAAATAAATGGGTTTCATTGAATATTTCCTGTTTTCAATGCATTGCTTGATAAAACTATTATGCATAACACAAAGTGAGTCAATGAGAAATTAAATGGTCACAATTCAATTTCAGCTCAAGTAGGAAAAGGTATGGGAGTGCTGAACTATTGTGAAAAAAAGTTAATATATTTCTTATTCAGAAAGTCACAATTTTGCCCTAAGGGAACCAAAAACTGGGGCTCCAACAAGAAATCCCCATTACCAGAGAACTAAGGAGAGGCTAATCTCAATAGAATTTTGCCAAATTAAAAATGTATGTCTCATTTAACCTATATTGATCTCACACTCTGATGGAGATTCTGTTTGTATTTTTCAGAAGGCAGTGAGAGAGCTCTGGTCATTCCAACTCCACTGATGAGTCACAGGCTGAAGCCTGATATCTAAGCAAGAGATGAACTGTTGGATCCCAGCCTGGCTGAATATCTGTGAGCTAAGTTTTAGAATATAATATGCACCCGGATGAGAGCCAGCATGGTATCTCATGCCTTTTGATCCTAGCACACCTGTGCCCCAGGAGGCAGGGGGGATGGCTGACAGCCCTAAATCCTGTTTGTAAGTGCTAATGGCTTTGCTCCTGCTCCCTTATGAAAGAGATAAGACTATGCAATGCATCCTTGGATTGTATATAAGGCTAAATGCTGAAATAAAGTTTGAGATTTGCTTGGACACATCTCCCAGCCGTGTGTGTGTGTGAGGCTCTGGCTGCGTGTTCACCTTTCCTCATGGAGCCTGTCTCCTGCTGGCCGGTGAGGAACGCTTATCACTGCCCGGCCGCCCGTGGAGGGCAGTGATCATATAGATACACACACATACACCGCTTGTGGGTTGAAGAACGTGTGTTTTTTATTGCGGGGAACGAGGCAGAATATATAGAGCTTCCTGGCCAATCAGAGGGCTAATGGTAAGAACCTGTGCATAACGGCCAACTGAGATCACCTCCTGAAACTCATTAAGCTAAGCCCCTCGTGGCAAGCTGTTAGGTGCTGTCCTGAGATTAAGCTAGGGTGTGCCTCCAAAGGCACCCAAAGGCTTTTCGCCCCTGACATATCCCCCTTTTCTTTTATTTAAAATGGCTCAGGATCGTGTCTGTCTTAGGTTGTCCATGGCAAATTACACTCTTAGCCGTCATTGGAATTCTGACCTCCAAGCATCAGAACCCTGTCTTAGGTTGATATGTAATTCCATGGATCTTACCCGTCTCTGACTACCGATCCAGCATTTTAAGCCATATATGGGGGGAGGATCGGTCACCCATAGCTGACATGGCTTGCTTAATTAGCCGTTCTTACAGTTGTTGGCATATCTGAGATTGGCAAAGCGTTAATGCACATCAGACCAAGAGTTCTTATAGTAGACGCTATAGTCGGGATATGCACTTTAGCAATAAGGATTAAACTCATAAGTTAGCAATAAAGATTAAACTCATAAGTCCAATGACTAGTTAACATATATGACAGCTGTCTAGACATTTTTGCTGCAAAACATCAATTATATAAAGTCCCACAATAGAATGAATACAACAGAATGCATACATCACAATGTCATTAATTGTCCAACGATACCAAGTCTTTCTGCGCAGGAACAATTCACTGATCAAGAATCATAAGTCCAGTTTTAAATTGTCCATTTAGTTGATTCTGGATGTTCAGAGCTTGGGCAATCGCAGAAAAAAGATTACTGAAAGTTTGTGCTGTAGAAACTGAAACAAGAGCAACAGCAGCCGTAGTAGTCACCACAGCTGAGATGGCTATTGCAGCAATGATGACAGAAGCTATTCCAATATCTCTCATTTTACGAACTGCAATTGATGTATGAGAACCGAAGTCCACAGGAACTGAAATCTTAAAGAGTTAGTTCAAACACACAAAATAAGACAATTGCTGAAATAATATCTTAGATAGAAACTTCTGCGATCATCCGCAACAAAGCAAAGCAGTGTCCTGCCAAATTTTTGAAAAGGAAAACCTGTGACAACCAATGTTGTTAGCTTAATTAAGATATTCCATCACATTTATCTAATAGGAGTATAGACACCACAATGACTGAAATTAAACCTTACAAGTTATACAAGTCCAATGATGACCACCTGGTAGTATTATCATAAACAAATAGACCCATCTCCTTAAAACTCACAATGCTTTTAGATATGCAAGCCTCACCCTAGAAAATCAATATCAGTAAGCAACTTTCATCCCAAAGACTCAATTTGTCCTTGACAAAGAGACATAACTAGTCTTGGTGAGTACCCCAAGAGTTCCCTTTGTGCATTTCTTAATTCATAAACAATTTAGTCACTGAACCAACATCTATAACTGGAGTGATCAGGTCCAGTGTTAGCCTGTATGGTTTCACAAGCAAAAGAACATCTGTACTCTGTTTTATAAAAACTTAAGCTAGAGAATTATTTCGTTTATAATTTGCCATGACTAGTCTTTCTGCAAAATTCCCAAAATTAAGAAAGACACTTTCTAGGGGCATTCTCCCCCTTCTTTTTAATTTATAAGCAAGCAGAAAAATATATAGTACTTAACAGATAATGTCTCTAACCATTGAGATATAGATGAGAAAAGAAACATTATGTCTTTTTCTTTGACTCAGTTTACTTATACAATCATGAACTTCAGCAACGCAAGATATAATTCTTCTTTCCTTTACATTCGTCATAAACCCATTGACCATACGGTCTTATGAGGAATTATTGAAAAATATGTCTGTTTCTGGGATTTTGGCAATAGGAAGAGCTCTTGCCCTATAGTCAAAAGCCAGTGGAGCACAAAAGTATATGCTCTTTCTTTTGTTAAGTCCATGAGCCCTAGTAATTGCTTTCATAGGAAAATTGACATCCAACACATATTTGTCTTTACTTTTAGTTCTTTTATATCTTATAGAATTCAGAGAAACCACAGGCATTTCTCGTATGTAACACCTCTATAATTATCATTTTTGGAGAACTGACAACCCATAAAGTATTAGCACATATTTATAGAGTTTATAAGTTATTTCCTGCTAATAATTTCATGTTGTATACTTTAAAATAGTATATGCAAAACAATGATCTCTGAGACAAGCTGCATTCACATTTACTTATTTTAGAATGTTACCTTGAAACTTTTGGATACATAGGGCAATTTTTCCCATTGGTAGATTTTTCAAAACTTATCGAGATTAACCTGGAAAGACAAATGTGTATCATAGTTAATATTCAAGTATGACAATAACCCAGAAGGAGGAAATTTTATTAGCCAATTAAGCATTTTGTCATCCTCCTGTCTATGTTCTGTCTCATATGTTATAGGGCTTTTATAGAGGAAAAATCTTTATAGATTGACCTGAAACCAAATCTATCATAAATTGACTGGAAATTAAATCAATTGACCAGAAATAAAATCTATTGAATTTAGCCTGAAGGGCCTTTTCTTCAAACAAAAGGCTGTACTCCCTGAGGCTAACCCTCCCTGGGGTTTGGCCTTGCTTAAGTTATTCCATTGACAGCCCAAAGGGCTTGCACCTGGAATTTTGGCAAGGTGAAAGAACCCATCTTTTTGACTGACTGAAAGATGTCACTTTTGTATATATAACCCAAACCAAAGATTATTTAGCAGACATTTTTTAACGAAAACCAGAGACTTTCAGCCCGTTTCAAATCCATAGTCAGAGAAAAAGTCTTATAAATTTTAATTAAGTTTCTCAGACCTCCAAGCCTTGAGAGTCTGACTTCAAGTCAACCGAATTCATTTTGCAGGACCTTTCCTTCTCAAACATCTCTTGGGGAAAGGCCTCATGGCCATATCGGATTCTTTAGTCTATAGGCAACAAAGACCAATAACCAAAAAAAAGGCAAAGCTCAAAATCATAAAGGCAAAAATTAATTTTTTTGAGTTGCTGGTTTTCCCACAAAGAAAAGGCTGTATTCCCTGGGGTGAGCCCTGAGTGACCATTGTTTTTTTCCAGTCCCAGGGTGCTTGCATTAACAAGGTGGAAACCTGCCTTTCAGACTGACTGAAAAATCACGTTTGCATATATATTTAGAGAAATAGCAGAGGCTTAGCTTGCTTTTACATCTGTATAGACAGAGAGAAAGCCTTATAAATTACTCAGACCTCTAAGCCTGACCTTCTGACATAAGCATAACGCTCTTGAGCATTGGGTTCCTTGACTTTGACAGTTGCCTGGGGTTTAATTTGCATCTCAGAGAAAAAAAGAAAAAAAACTAAGGAATTCCAAGTTTCTAGCCCAGTCAGTTCATCCTGGCCTGGCCAGGGCGTTCCTGGAGTTCTTTAATTTGCTCACCTGCCTGGCCGCCTTGTATCTGGCCGGTCACAATTCTCCACGGGGTGGAAGTGCGACGCCAGGGCCCGGGTGGCCGTGACAATCGCCACCACGCACGCTCCAACTCGCTCAGGCCTGGATCGCCACCGAGAACCCCCTGCCTACCCGTTTTTCCTTCCGTCTCCTCCAGAAACCAAGGAACATGCTGCTCTATAATCTTTAGGAAAACATGAGCAGTTTTCCATCTTTGTTTGGCATTCTCGAACACAGGACCACAAGTTGGTCCCAACCATGGGGGTTCCCTTCTGCAGGTACATTCCCCATTGTAATTATAAGGAAGTGGCAGCTCTGTTGGCTCCACTTTCCCCCAAGCCTGTGGAGTTTCCTCACAAGGGTTTCTGAACCCAACTCCGAATTCTTCTTCATATACTTCTTCCTCGTTCACTCCTTCTATTTCTGGTAACCTGGCTGGTGTTATGGGAGCTGTCAATACTTTTAACAGAGCCCCCATCATCTTCGATAATGCCCAAAAAGGAGCTCCCACAAGGGTCCGTGAGATTTCGGAGCCCATGCGTCTTCTTTTATTCCTTTCACTCTATCGCGAACCTTTTTCCTCTCTTCCCTAGGCTAAATTTATGGATAGATGAGAGAGAGAGAGAGAGAGAGAGAGAGAGAGAGAGAGAGAGAGAGAGAGAAAGAGAGAGAGGAGGAGGAGAAGGAAAAGGCAGCAGAGAGAACAGACCTTCCTTTATTTTTTCTTTTCCTACGCTTCTCTTTTCATTCCCCATTTTTTTCCCCGGTTTTCATTCCCTGTATTCGTTTCCCCGGTTCCTGGGTTTTTCGGTCCCCGTACGGGCCACCATCTATCATTGCCCGGCCGCCCGTGGAAGACAGTGATCATATAGATACACACACATACACCGCTTGTGGGTTGATGAACGTGTGTTTTTTATTGCGGGGAACAAGGCAGAATATATAGAGCTTCCCGGCCAATCAGAGGGCTAATGGTAAGAACCTATGCATAACAGCCAACTGAGATCACCTCCTGAAACTCATTAAGCTAAGCCCCTCGTGGCAAGCTGTTAGGTGCCTTCCTGAGATTAAGCTAGGGTGTGCCTCTAAAGGCCCCAAAGGCTTTTCGCCCCTGACACAGGCTCACTCACAGGGGGCCAGGGATCTGTGACTGACTCTCTCCCTACTCAACATCTAGCACCCGAACATGGACATGAAGACTGGTAAGAGACCCTCTCTGTGTACTCTGTTCCCTCTTCTTCCCTGCCACTGGTGGATGGCCGATACTGCCAAGGCCTATGAACCTTGGATGTCCACCACGAGGCGCTACACCTTTCTCTCCTGCTTTAGCCTTCTTCCCACCCCACCCGCCACTCAGTGGCTTCCTGGAGCCGCCTGCGCTCCACGTTTGCTGGCTTTGTGCCTAGATTTGGCCACAGCCTGCGGCCTCTGGAGGCAGCCCCAGAGGCCCACCCCAAGTCACTCCTCTCATCTCTGCTCTGCTCTGCTCTTTGAATCTCACTGCTTATCCCAGTCCTATACTTGTTTGTTTTGTCCATCTGAGTTCCCAGGGGAGTCCTCTGCTCATCGGGGCGAATCGGAAATTGAGGTGAATGAGATCCTTTGGCCAAGGATAACAAAACAGTAAGTCAGGACCCAGTGCTCAGGGCATTGTGCATTGTTAAAAGATCAGGCTTGAGGAATGAGAGACAGGCCACAGCCCCATGCAACAGTAAAGTCACAGGACCCAGCGCTCAGGGCGCTGTGCCTATGTCAGGAGGTCAGGCTTGGAGGTCTGAGACACAGACAACAGCCCCAGGGCAGGCACACATAATGCTAATGAGACCTGCATTACTAGTATCCTAGCAACAATGATCATATATAAATATTTAGGTTTACTTGAGCTTAGTTAAGTATAATTCAATAGACTTAATTTAAAGTAATTTATAAGGCTTTTTCTCTGTCTATACAGATGTAAAAGTGAGTTAATCCTCATGGCACATGCAATGCCTCTCATACTTATAGATTTGATACAAGTATGTCTGCTATTTCTCTAAATATATATATGCCACAGTATGGATGTTTTTCAACCAGTCTAAAATGCAGGTTTTTCCACCTTGTCAGAAATCCAGGTGCAGGCCCCTGGGGCTGTAAAACAATGGTCACTCAGGCAATGCTGGAGGGCTAACACCAGAGAGTACAGCCTTTTGTTTGTAGGAGAGCAGCTTGAGAAACTTATATTTGCCTTTATGATTTTGAGTTTTGCCTCTCTTTTGGTTATTGGTCTTTGTTGCCTATGGACTAAGGAATCTGATATGGCCATGAGGCCTTTCCCCAAGAGATGGCTGAGACCCCATGGGACTTTAAGGGGAGGCCCTGCAGGCTAAATTCGATTGATTTGGTTTCTGGTCAATTTGTGATTAATTTGGTTTCTGGTCAATTTGTATGCTTACTGGGATAAGAAATCCCTTCTTCTGGGTTACTCAAGGGCACCTGTCTAATGTACAGTGTTCTAATTTTAGCTATTCCACAGACATTATTTTCTTTCAGTCTACCTCAATCAGTTTTAAAAAATTGTATCAATGTTGATTTGTCAGAAATATTCAAAAGTTATCCAGGTAGCAGAATTGTTCCAGGTATAATAAAGGGAAAAGTTATATCAGGGACCATTATGTTTTGCTTATACTTAATATATATATGCATATATATTATAGAATTTATTAATACTTTATCTATAAGAGGTATCTTGTACCAATAGATTATAAATTCTATGGTTATATCTATACTAATAAATATTGTTAAACATATGGGTTGCCAATTTTCTTAAAATTGCATCCATAGAGATATTGCATATTTCCTATTAATAAGGATGTCTAATTCTTATTACTCATTTTATATAATTTAATAAATAGTTAAGTCAATTTGGCACAATTTCTCTTAATCCTATAAAGAATGAACAACTAAGTTCTGTAGATAAATATGTGTTGGATGCCAATTCTGTATGTGCTGGTTCTCAATCTTGGACTAAACAATAAAAGAAAAATCAAGATATTATTGGGCTCAATCTGACTGTGTATTCAAAAGAGCTCATTGGATACAGACCCAGAAACAGACATATTTCCCAATGCTTCCTCATAAACCAAACTGGCCCTCTGGTTTATTGACGAATATAAGGGAAATAACACAGGGAGATTTATGTCCTCTTTGTGATGCTAGAGTCCATGGTTGTATGGGTAAAATGAGTCAAAAATTAAGGTTTCTTTTCTCATCTATTGCTCAATGGTTAGAGACATTGTCTGCTGTAAGTGCTATATGCTTTCTGCTTGCTTATAAATAAAAACAAGGTGGAGAATGCATCTAAAAAGTGTCTTACCTATAGGTCTATGTTGAGGATCAGACTGTTCAATGCTTAGAGATACTTTTAAATGGTTATACTCATTTGGCATTCTATATAGTAATTGCTAAAGATATTTACTTAGTCTCTTAATAAGAAAATTAATTTTGGGTTCTGTCAAAAAGACTGACCACAGCAAGCTTTAGGAAAAAAGTGACACCCCAGGTCAGCTTTAAGTACTAAATGATTCTCTAGTCTAAGTTTTTATAAAACAGAGTACAGCTGTTATTTTGCTTGTGAAACCATTTAGTCTGACCACTGCTACCACTGGACTTGATCACTCCAGTTATAGCTATTGGCTCAGTGACTAGGTTGTTTTTGGGTTGAGAAATATACAAAAAGAACTCTTAAGGTACTCACCCAAGCTAACTATAGTTCTTTGTCAGCATGTAAATCATTGGACTAATTAAGTTTTTAAGATAAAGGTTGCTGACTGGTATTAATTTTCTAAAATAAGGTTCTCACATCTAAAAACATTGTGGGTTTAAATGGTTTCTATTTGTTCATGCTAATGCTATCAAATGGTCATCATTGGACTTTTGTAACTTAACAGATTAATTTCAGTCATTGTGGCTTCTCTCCTATTAGATAAATGTGTCGGAATAACTTAATTAAAATTTTATATAATTTCTGTAATGGATAAAACATAATTGTCTTATGTTTATAAGAATCGTTACTAGATATCAGGTTAATTAAGGCCTAATGTTAAGTTAACAAAATTGGTTGTCAAATGTTTTCTCTTTCAAAAACGATTCACCAAGAGTTATATTAAAAGTCAGCTGTTCTGATTTAACAGGAATGGACTCTGCTTTATTGGGGATAATCACAGAGTCTCCATCTAAGATATTATTTCAACAATTGTCTTATTTTGTGTACTTTAACTCTTTAAGACATATTCCCTAATCCAGGGTACAAGTTCAGAGGAAACAGTTTCAGCCTCTACACTTCAAGTTTCCTCCTCCTGGATAATTGATATGTTTTCAAACATAGATGCTGTCTCTCTAGACTGTTCTTGATCTGGTGACTTCCAGGTTAGATCTCTATATATAGACTTATTGCTAAAAATGCTTCTAAACCATGTTTTGTCTATAATAACAATCATGAGATATTGTAACACTTGTGCTGTAATTAAGATAAAATGCTATACATATATCTTCTTAATAACTCTATTAATATATGTCTTATACTTTGCAAGCCATACAGGAACCATCTCAGACCATATCAGATGCTACAATGCCATTCAATAAACAATTCTGGGAATGGATCTGAGTTTCCATGGTGGACAGCAACCTGACAGTGAACCACTCTCCACTGGACACCCTATGTGAATCACTCCCCACTTCTGGGGGAGTCACCCCAACTTCTGCCTCACAACATGAGACAGGACAAAATCTTGGCAATGCATAATATGGCTAATGGATCCATCTCTCTCTCTTGGGCCTTAGCTAGGGACCCTCCCCTCTCTGAGGGATACCCCCAGCTGCAATAATTTCATGTCCTATTCAGCAAGAAAAAGACTAGAGAGATTTCTTTGTCCCCATCTCCCAACAGCAATTGGGGTGTGCTCAAGAGAGGGGGAAATTATATAAGTTTGGGAATGGGACCCCACACAAGGTTACCAAGGACATGGGAGAGGATTTGGCTATGTCTTTCCCATTGGGGAGACCTGCCCCATGAGTACCTGCTAGATATTTAAAATATAATTAGAAATTAGGGTAACACTGAATAGGTGCCCCTCTCCCTCTTTCTTTTTACTTCCCAGAGCCTGTCTAGGACAATCATGACCTCTGCAGACCCACAGAAGCCGCTGCTGCAGCTGAATGGCACCCCCCTCCCGCAGGCCATCACCCCCACTCTGCTGAGAAGGACAGAAGCAGCTACCCTGGCCTTTGCCCTGAGACTTGGTATTGCTGGAGCAGAGATGGACTTGACATCTATAACAGTCTAATCAAAACTCCCCTCAAGCGGCTGGTACTAGAGACTTGGGACAATTACAGCTTTCAATATTATACCTCAAAGACTCTATAAAATCTTTGTCTAGAGTGGTCCTCCAAAATAGACAGGGACTAAATGTTTTATGTTATTTCTTGGGGGTGAAGTATTATACTATGTTTTATGTTATTTCTTAAGGAAGGGGGGACTAAAGAAATATTGTGCTTTTGTATAATACTTTTGTTAATCATACAGGAGTCATTAAGGACTCCCTTAAACCAGCAAAAGTAGCTCAGAGAGCAGGATAAAGCCTTCTCAATCTTGGTTCATACAGTCTCCACAGCTAGGCTAATTGCTTTTAAGTCAGTGAAGTACAGCTCATGGCATTGAGGGTCCAAATATTGTCTGCCCCAACAGTAATTTCTCTCAGGATATGAGGGTCCCACCTTGGAGGCTCACTCCTTGTCCTGGGTTTTGAGGGGTTCTGTATGGAGCTAAGCTTCCCCACAATTATGACAAGTATGAGGTGGTCCCAGGGTGTGCGGCCAAACTCTCCTGCATACAAACAAAAAAGGGTGACATGTTGGGTCCCAGCCTGGCTGAATATCTGTGAGCTAAATTTTAGAATATAATATGCACCCGGATGAAAGCCTGGAGCATGGTAGCTCATGCCTTTTGATCCTAGCACACCTGTGCCCCAGGAGGCAGGGGGGATGGCTAACAGCCCTAAATCCTGTTTGTAAGTGCTAATGACTTTGTTCCTGCTCCCTGGTGAAAGAGATAAGACTATACAATGCATCCTTGGATTGTATATAAGGTTAGATGCTGAAATAAAGTTTGAGATTTACTCGGACACATCTCCCAGCTGTGTGTATATGAGGCTCCAGCTGCGCATTCACCTTTCCCCATAGAGCCTGTCTCCTGCTGGCCAGAGATAGGCTCGCTAGCAGGGGGCCAGAGATCCGTGACTCTCTCCCAACCCAACAATGAACCACCCCAGGCCTATTGTATAGGCCCCAAGTGAAACACTTGAGAGAGTGTTGGGGCAAGAAAGAGACTTATAACCACAGCCATTCAGTCATCCCAGGATAAGTCACTGAGACAGACACCAACAACTTTCAATACAACTTAAAGTAGAACCACAGGGACTCTTAAGTTCACAACAATAAAACAGACTTAAAACTCACCCTCCATGACTCAGAGAACTGAGTGGAAGAGGGGGCGGAAAGATTGTAAGAGCTATGGTGGGAGGGATTACCCAGAGACATTACCCCCTTCAGCTGCAACACATTAAGGGGGCGGGGGCAACCTGGCTGCCTCCTGTACTTACCACATGGATTGATACAGTGTGCCCACCAAGGAGGATACCCAGTGGATTAGGGACCATGAGGAGGGAAATGGGAATATCAACACAATATTTGCTCATTCAATGTATCTAATTTTAGACAATAAAGATTAAAAAAAGAAAAAGTCCCAGTTTTGCATTGATTTATGAGACATTTGTTATTATATTGCTGTGTTAATTTAGAGCACAATTTCAAAAAATTATAAATTTTAGAAATAAATCATATTTTTATAATTTAGTCCTTTACATCTATTGAAATATTGATCATGGTAATTATCTATTTATATAATGTAAATATTATAATTATATAAATATTATTTATATAATATAAATATTGCACAAAATGAAAACAATGTCAGAGTAGCAGAATTTTTGGAATAATAACATTACCAAAATGGACAATTAGCACACTTTTGTGCTGCCAGTCAGCATACATATTCATGATTAACTTCAATTACTTGATTAATGAGGAAAACATATCTTTTCAAGTTACAATAATGCATTTTATGTCACTGGGATGTAAATATTTTGCCTAATTTTCTCTTTACTATATTTTGTTTTTAATCATACCAAACTCTATTTTCTGCTGTTATTATCTCTAATCAATCATTTTAGTTTGCAACTGACTCTGTTTTCAACCTTCTATATCTGCCTACTTGAAAACAACCATCAAACTTTTTCTTCTTGTGTAAGAGTTTGATTTGTTCATATTTAGTTTAATACGATATATAATTGATTTTATTTTTCTCTCGTTTGATTGTTTGCTTTTTATTGTTTCCTATGTCCTTATTTTTATTTTTTATAATTACCAAAATGGATTTTAAATATCAGTTCTATTTATTGATTATTTTTTGTCAATTTTCTTATACAGTTATTCTACCATTATATGATGTCAAGGCAAAAGCCATATTCTTTAATGAGATTCATTGTCTTTCTTTCTACCAAAATTAAATGACACATTCACAACAACTTTATTTCTATCCTCCTATTCTTTTCATTTTGTTCTTAAATTGGCACCTGTTCATACTTAGGGGTATGTGTGAGGTTTGGACCTTTCCATGGTATATTGATCACATCCAGCAGCATTTTTCTTTTCTCCATGGTATGAGCATGCAAAATTCTCTTTTTCAGTTATTGTGAAATAATGATATTATAACTGTTGTTATTCTCGTGGGCAGATTATTCCTCCTACCCCGTTTCAGTTTCTCACCTTTCCCAGCTCTCCTGGACCTCCAAAATACTATGTGGTTATGATCTGCCCTGTTTACATACTTGGAGGATACTGGCTATTTGACCTTGAGTTCTAATTTTATCTCATGAAGAGATACTATTCATGACGACCTCTAGGATTTGGCAAAAATTCAAAGCAAAGACAAAGAAAGTGATCAAAATAAATAAAATATCAGTGGAGGTTACACATTTTTCCTAATTTATTGACTACAAGTTTTAGACAGCATTCAATGTAACGAGTTTGATTGTGATATTTTCATACATAGAGTTAATTACACTTTGTCCTTATTTGTCATTCATTACCCTCCCCTATCCCCTTCCCCTTCTTCCTTGTCCTGTTTCTCAAAGTCCCACCTTCTGACTTTATGTTACAAACAGGCCATTACTTTCTTCTGTTCCCTTTCTTCTCTCCTTATGTCTCTTTCTTCCCTTTCATAGTGTAATTTATATTTTAATTACATGCAAAAGCACTCAACATATGGAAAAAAGTGATATTTCAAGCCAATAGCATATGTTTATCTTTTCGTGGGGCTGAATAAAATTCCATTATTTAAATATTCTACTTTTGTGTCCATTTATCTGTGGATATGTATCTAGACTAAGTCCATATCACGACTATTGTGAATAATGCAGCAATAAACATAGAGATGCAAGCATCTCAGTTATAGGCTGAGTCTTTTGAGTATGTGTCTAAGAGTGATGTGGCTGGGTAGCTCTAATTTTAGTTTTCTGAAGAGCCTCTATGCTTATTCCCATAGTGACTGGACTAGTTTACATTCCCACCAGCAGTGTATGAGGGCTCCTCTTTCAACATACCAGCATCTATTGTCATTTGTTTCTTTTATGGTAGCCATTCTGTCTAAGGTAAGATGGATCTTATTGTACTTTTAAATTGCATTTCCCCAATAGCTAAGTATGTTGAACATTGTTTCAAATATTTATTGGCTATTTATATTTCTTCCTTTTAGAAATTTCTATTTATTAGCCCTAGTATGGATCAAAGCTGCCTGAAGTGATAAGGAAAATACTGGTACAGAGAAGACAGTTTCTACAGCCCTGTTAAGGAAGATAAATTTAGGAGCAGAGAACAGGCATGACTGGAAGAAAGCATGAGTAGAGGAAAGCTTTAGGATTAGGGTTCAGACTTTGTTTCAAGCAAAAAGTCAAATACCTAGAACATTCTTTTTTTTAATGTTTATGATAAATATGACATAGTTTCTGAGACCTCAGAAATAATGGCCACATTGTTATATAAGCACTTTAACTTTCCTGAACACAAAAGTACTCTAAAATAAGGATAAAAAAGCAGTATTTTGTTCAAAAAAGTTCTTTTATTCCTGCTAATCAGTTAAAATCCAACACTAGAATCTGCCAAATAGTGAAATATTATGTGAGATATCTAATCTTCCTCCCATTGTTGACATAAATCACCAAAAACAATGTTCTGTTTCAGCCCCACAAAATTTTAACTGCAAGATACACAAAGAACATTTCAGAGGTCACATACCGCCAAATAAAATTATAGCAGGTCTCATACATGTCAAAGAAGAAAAGTAAAGCAAAGAGGTTATGGAGGGATGCCCTACAAATCCAGTTACACACATAGGTGATTGCCTGTACCATGCAAGCAACCCCATGACCTAAAAGTACCCATGCCCCTTGCTGCTGCTGAACTCTGACTTATGCACTAGACATTAATAAAAGCTTCTATCTGTTTAATAATGCCTCAACTATTTTACTTTGAGAGTGTCAGCTATACCTTCACTAAGTAACAAGTGATCAACTGGTATCTGCGGAAATACTGGAAGACATTGAAAGAACAAAATGCTCACATTATTAAAGACACTGGCAGAGGAAAGCTAAGGAAGGGATATTATTTCCCCATGACAGGACCTGATGACATTCATGTGCCATTGTGGAGGTGCTGTTGTGTCAATGCAGCCACATTTTTACAGGTCAAAAGTCATGAGAAAATCCAATATTACTTATCCCAGGCCTGTCAGTTCAAAACCTGCACCCAGGAAAGTATGAGGCCAACTTTCGATACAGGGGAAACAGCCTACATTTTCAGATTCAGTCTTACATTTAGAAATCCTGCGATTTACCAGATTTCTAATGTTTCCCACCTTGCAGTTCTCAATTCTCTCAATACAATTCTCTTTTCATATCATGGCTTTTTTGCTTCACTTCCAAGGCTGCAAGTTTCTTTAAAATGACTCTAGTCATTTTGAGACCAGCAAAGATAAAGCTTCCAAATTTGGGCTAAAATGAGTTTGAGAACATAGCTCTATCTATTTAAGACAGAATCCCCTATTCTCTTTATTGGAAACTCACAATGTATTCTCATACATAGGTTAAGTTAGTACACCAAAGTTATCTTTATAAACCATTATTCCATGAAGTATATTTTCAAGATACAGTCTACTAATCAATGCCAAAGAAAACAAACCAAAAGAAAAACTGATTTTAAGGACTGATGAGAGGGAAACTTTTTCCCAACACCTTGATAAATTATTTACAGCTTCCAGCTTCCCAACATTTTGAGGCAGAAAATAAATGTATAGACCCATGACTGAGCCCATGCTATAAACACAATAAAAGTGAGAAAGAGGTTTGCAGCAGTTGCACCTTTTGAAAATTACTGAAGTAATATTGGTTCTCCCCTGCTGTAGGGTGAGTCTATGCTTTGCCCCACTCAAAGCTCCATCCTTCTGCACACATCTGAGCAAGCCATGGGCTAATGCAGTTAAGAAATGCACTGGGGTTGGAGTTCTCCAAACACTTTCAGGATGTTCTTTTCATAGTTAAGCTTCCATGCTGTGAGAAGAACATCCTGAAAGTGCAAAAAAAAAAAAATCCCCATGTGGATGCTTGGCAGACATTTCCTGCTGAGCTCGGCCCTCAAGTCACTCCAGCCCAGGTGTCACACATATGCAGGAAGAAGCCTCATCATGACACCAAGACACAGCCTTCTAAATGAATCCCAGGATAGAGCTGAACAGAAACAAGATATTTGATCTCATTCTGTTGGAATAACCAAACCACCCCATCTATGAGAAATAGAACAATATTATTTCTTCTATCTTTGAGAAAATCTGAGGCCTTTTTGGAGGGAGGCATGTTGTTGTTTACTGAGTAAAAGTAATTTAAACAGAATTTTATACCTATATATGAAATGTTATTTAAACAAAACTTAAAAGGTAGAATTTTTGAAATCCTTCTAATGTATTTGTATGTGTTTGATGTGTGCATGAGCATGTGAGTGTTCTTGTGTGTAAATGTGGGCATGTGCTTGCCATAGCATCCATGTGAATGAATGCCAGAGGACAACCTCAGGTGTCACTCCTCGCCTTCCTGTTTGTGGGAGCTCTGAGATTGCAGATGTGCCCTGCCTTGACCGCATGCTTGCATGGGGATCACTTCACCCAATGAGCCATCTCTCTAGATCTGAAATTTATTTGTAACTTAATTTTCAGGTAGATGTTTGAAAGATTTCATAAAAGGTTGATAAAAGTTGTCCCTCAAAAAATAAAATAAAATAAAATCCACATCTTGATCCTGGGGACTAGTGAATATTGCCTAAATTGAGGTGCTTTGCAGAACAAATTCATTCAGGTATATTGTGATGGGAGATTATTCTAAATTATCCAAGTAGATCATTAATGGCATCATAAATGTCCTAACAAGAGAATGGCAGAGGGAGACTTGATGCACAGGGAGAAAATATACACTATGAAAACAGGCAGAGATTAAAATGATATAGTCATCAGAGAAGAGGGAATAAAAGATTTCTGCACTACAGTTTTCAGAAGGAGTACCTTAATTTTTGCCCAGTGAAGCTGCCTTTGGACTTGGTCATTGGGAATAATCATTTCTGTTAATTGAAACTAAACAACTTGTAATTTGATATATTAGCCATGGAAAAGCAATAAAGCCTTCCAAAGCACAGTCATTGGTGGTTGGAAAGAGATGGTGGAAACTATTCAAAGCTAAAGTAAATACAATAGGCATTTGTGTAGAGTCTTTCCTCTGGGCATAACATGAAGACAACTTGAGGTAAATAATGCTTTAGCCAGGTAGCTATGGCAACTTTTGAGCAACACTGTGATACAATGTCTATAGTAATGGTAATGGAACTATTGACAACTCCCTAACAGACTGAGGAAGGAAGGGTTACTTGACCTTTCAGAAATTGTTCCTGCCTGCCTTCCCCCAGCTGCAAGTGATCTTGGGGGGGAAAAGCTACTTTAGACAGGAGATAAAAGGTTTTAACTAGAAGGGAGACTCCAGGATGCAACTTCCATGAGGTCATCATCTAGGATGGGATACTTGTCAAGGGTGCGGCTGTTTTGGGGGTCTCTGTGCTCTGGAAGTAAGCCATTACCCCAAGCCTGAGGACAGAGCGTCTTCAGGGTAGCTCCACCTAAGTGGCTATGGTGAAGTCATCATCTGAGATGGAATGACACTTCTTGATGATGTGGCGGCTTAGGGGACTCCATAATGCAGCTTCCATGGGGTCACCATCCAGAATGGAATGGGACTTTGTGGTAATTCAGTTGTCCTTGAGTCACCCATTCTCCTGTAAGTAGCCCCTCATCTGTACTATAAGAAACCCCAATAAACACTTTGGTTCACCAATCCTGGTTTGGTTTAATCCTCTGTGTGTGTGTGTGTGTGTGTGTGTGTGTGTGTGTGTGTGTGTGTGTGTGTGTTTTATCTGTGCCTTATCTGGGGATAAGATGTGTGCTTTCATTGTAACAGTATGTAGGTGAGGGATTAGGTGGGGTCAGGAAAAGTCCTTAAACTCCAAACCCTGCATTTATATCTGTTTTAATCAAAGAATAAGGATAAAATAAACTGAGATGGATAGCTCACAAACTATTACATTTGTTTAGGGAAGTGGGAGTGTACATGTATGGGAGGGGAAGTCTAGGGACCAAGGAAGGCGGAATGGATACACCCACATTATACAAGAACCCACATAGAAGTTGAGCATGGACCTGGGGGGACTGGAAGTGGGCATCAAAAAGGATAAAGGAATTTTAATAGATTTAGAGCAGAAAACAAAGTACAGAAGTTCCTGTCATGTGGAAGGCAAGACCAAAGTGGGGAGAATGTGAAATTAGGAATCAACCCCTCTTGTCAGTCTAGATATTTGGGGCTTACCGGAACAGAGACTGGGAAGTTCAGAAGAGATGAAAATCCAAGAAGAGACCTTGCCCACCTGATAAGGATCTATTTTACCTTATTGTGTTGGGCTTTACCTTCAAGCTCAGGTGAGCCTAAGAGAGAGATGATTTGTTTAGACTAGGTGCTGGCTCTAGATTATGGGGAGAGAGAGTTGGTTGGTCTAGGCTAGGGGATGGCTCAGGAGTAGAGGCGATAGAACTATTTGTATAGACTAAATAAAATGCGGAACTCAGGTTCTGCTTAGGCAAGCAGGCAAAGTGTTCCCTCTTTGGGCCCTCTCTCCTGACTGGCACCCTAATTCTGCCTCAACATCACTCAAAGAAAACAATTTCCAGGGACACAGCTATTTGTAACAGTTGGAAAGGATGACAGAAAAGCTACTCATAGTAATGAGGAAAGTAAAAAATTTACCACAAAAGTCAATAACATTAGTAAGAATATGTTGGAAACTCAGATGCATGTGACCAGTCTAATTGTCCATGTTAGAATTTAATAACAGAGATAAGCTGAAAAAAAAAAAAACATTTTCAAGTACAGCTAAAGAAGGGAAGTTTTTCGGACAGAAGAAACTACTCAAATAAAAAAGGATTCTTGGTTCCAAAATGCTCATAGTAGTATCAAACAGACATTGTCTTAAGAGATATTATGTGATCTTACTGAAGACTGTAGCACCTACGATTGGGACACTGAAAGATTTATGCTTTTGCCCAATAGCAACATGCAAAGAGAAAAAAATTTCTAAGTTTTCCAGGTTTGCCTCTGGTTTAAAAAATATCATATCTCTAAAGATCTTAACATTAATTGAGAGAAGTGTAATGAGACCCAAAGCAGAACTAACCTTATTTCTAAGAGGCTCATGAGAATAGTTTTGTCTAAATGATTAGGTTTATAAATTGACATAAAACAGAACCCAGAGGTTTTTAAAAATGTCAATGGAATGGGACCAGAGTAAAGAGGGGCAATACAAAGTAGTAATTCCTTTTCCCCTTTTCTAAAGTGACAGTAAGTCACAAAACAAAATGAAGAAGCAAAGAGTGGCGATCAACCAAGTAGCTCTGGAGGCAGAGGTCCCTTCCTGCATAGCTTCCTGTGGGAACCCAGAGCAAGTTTCAGAGGACCAGACTCTGAGAGCTGGACTAAAAAACGTTTTTAGCCAGAAGGGGAAATCTTTGAGACACAACTATGAAGTGTTCAGTGAACTGGGAATCTAGTCTGAGCCATAGCCTGAAGGGAACCTTACAGACACAAGCCTGGCATCCATGCCAATACCAGGGCCCAAACAGTGGATAGCCTTGCATAAGTGCAAATGCGAGGGACTGCATACAAAAATTGTGACCCTGCCTATTTCCATTTTCTCCACTCTTTATATGTATAATTTAATAAATAACTTCAATTTAGCAAACCACATTTGTCTTACTCTGTTCACTACTTCCTTTTTTGTTTTGTTTTCTGAGGCTTTCTCAATGAACACAGGTTGGCCTAGAGTTGGGGGTCTCCTGAGTACTGGTATTGCTTTAGGTGGTCTGCTTGCATTTCTTTCCCTATTTTGTAAAATTTTACCTGTAGATGGATCTTTTTTATCTTTTCCTATTGTCTTTATTGTTCCACTCTTTTTACTTTACTTTCCTTTTTCTTTACTACTCTAATACTAATCACTAACCTTGCTCTGCTTTCCCTTCCTGTCCTTAATAACTAACACCTTTAAATTCACCATGCTATCCTTCTTTCTTTATTCCCTCCAAATGATAAAGGGTTTAATGATTGTTTTCACTATTTCTACATTTACATATATTTACATATTTACTGGTTGTAGTTACCTTCAGCAGTAATAGTCTTTAAGTAAAATTGGATAGTGACTGAACCTTTTGATCTGAGCATGTGGGTGAGTCTTTATCTACTAAGCTACATCCTCAAACCAATGGGAATAAGTGGCATTTCAAACATTCTACAAATTAATACAACTTGAATATAGTCCAAATACTTCTACTGAAAAAAAAATTGGTGATTAAAAGAAAATAATCACAGACCTAATCCAGATGTACAGATCTCAAGGCAGAAACACAATAAACATGAAAAATCACAACAGGAGTTGTGCCTTGGCTTCCTACAAGTCCATGAGTCCAGGGACCCAACCCATCAACCCCCTGCCCCAGGCAAATCTCCCACTTTGCTTCTGATCACCCTGTGTGCCACAGGACCCTGTCCACCAATCCTGACCTCCTGCATGCCCAGACCCCAGCCTGCTCCTTCGGCCTAAGGTTTGAGCACCCCCTCCCCCACACACTGTCTAGCATCAAAGGAACCCAGCACATGCCACAAACTCTCCAGTCCTTGCTGCAAACTCATGTGTAGGCCCTGCCCCTGTTGACAGCTTGCAAAAAATCAATCTCTCAACTAGAAATGTGCAGATCACAATGCAAAAATAACACACAAACAGAGTGCCCCACACCAAGCTCCCCTAGCCCCACTTTGGAAGTCCCCAATGAAAATATCAAAGAAAGAGTACAGATGTAAGCCCAGGAGGAGATAACAACATGTCATCTCTGCATGGAGTCTGTTTCCAGATTATTAATGGAAATGGAAGCAAAAATTGATTGTTTGAGTGGAAATGTGAGAATCCGCTAACAAGCTTCATCACCAGGCTTAATACAATTGGGGAAAAACAAGAGGGATTTTGGCAGAACAGTCAATGAGCTAAAGGCTAACCAGCAATCAGAATCATCTAGCTAATCTAAATGAAAACATATCCAAATACAAGAATGAGTACCAGGAAGTATTAAGTAAGTCAACTTTTCAAATGAAAATGCAACACAACAAAGAGATGGAGACCATGCAAAAAGCACTATTGGAAAACCAAATCAAATGGAGATAATTAAAACATCTTTAGAATCCCTTGCTAATAGAGTTTATATCCTGGAAGCTAGAACTTAAAACATGGAAGACAAAGCAGAAGATCAGGATGACAAAAACATGGATAAGTTTTTTTTTTAACATGGATAAGTTTTTAAAAAAGCATGTGAACAATATATGAGGGAACTTTGAGACACCCTTAAGTGACCAAGGCTCTGCATCATGGGGATACCAAAGGGTGAAGAAATTCAGGCTAGAAGCATAAAGAACATATTCAAGAAAGTTATAGAAAAAAATTTCCCCATTGTTGCAATGAGAGCCCCATTCAGATCCAGGAAGCACAAAAAACACCAAACAGGCAGGACCAAAGAAGTAATTCTATAAGACTCATCATAGTAAAAACCCTAAATAACGAAAGCAAAGAAAGGGTTCTAAATGCAGCGAGAGAAAAGCAAATAATCACATACAAAGGCACATCCATCAGAGTAACATCAGGTTTCTCCATGGAAACCATGAAAGCACAAAGGGTTTGCAATGAAGTACTTCAAAGCCTAAACCACTATGGCTTTCAACCCAGACTAATGTATCCTACAAAAGCATCCCTTATAAATACATAGAGAAAGAAAAACATTTCATGATAAATGCTAGCTCAACAAATATATGGACACAAAACCAAACCTACAGAGAATACTCCATGAAATATTCCATACAGAAGAGTCAAACAACCAACACCAAGAGGCTTCTAGAGATCAGCCATGATAAGAAAGTTTAGAAGATCTAAGCAAAAGGAGAGGCATCAAATCCCATAAACACTTCAACATAACAGATTAAATCAAGCCTCACAATTGTAACTTTGAATATTAATGGTTTTAACTCTCTCATAAAAAAGACACAGGCTAGCAGGATGGATCAAAAAAAATGGACCCTTCCATCTGTTGCCATCAAGAAACTCACCTAACCTCTAAAGACAGAAACCTCCTCAGAGTGAATGGATGGAAACTGATCTTTCAAGCAAATGGAAACAAACAAACAAAAAAGTGGGTGTGGCTACATTGATGTCTGACAAAATAGACTTTAAATCAAAAGAACTCAAAAAGGACAAGGAAGGACACTTCTTACTCAACAAGGGAACGATTCAACAAGAGGATATCACTAGCATAAATGTATGCACCACATACAGGTGCACCACATTTCATAAAGCAAAACTTATTGGAAAATAAAACAAAAATAAACTCCAACTCCATCACAGTTGGAGACTTTAATACATCACTATCATCTCTGGACAGATCATCCAAACAGGATTAGCAGGGAAATAATAGAGCTCAACAATACCATAAATCAACTAAACCTAACAGATATCTATAGAACATTACATCCAAACTCTACTGAATATACATTCTTTTCAGCAACCAATGGAACTGTCTCCAAAATAGACCACATATTAGGCCATAAAACATGCCTCAATAAGTTCAAGAAAATTGACATAACCCCCTGCATCATTTTGGAACACAATGCACTAAAAATGACAAAAAAATCGGAGAAAAAACAGAAAATACACCAACTATTGGAGACTGAACAATACACTACTAAACAGTGAATGGGTAGTTTGAGATACTAAAGTAGAAACTGAAAAATATTTTGGATCTAAATGTTAACAAAATACAATGTGTTAAAACTTATGGGACATAATGAAGGTAGTCCTAAGGGGAAATTTTATAGCAGTAAGCATCTTCATAACAATCACAGAGAGATCTCAAATTACTAACCTAATTTCAGACCTAAAGGCATTGGAAAAAATAGAACAACCCAACCCTAGGAGCTCAAGATGAAAATAAATAATTAAGATGAGAGTGGAGATCAATGAATTAGAAACTAAGAAAATGATTTTAAAAAATCAATTTCAAAGATCTGGTTCCTTGAAAAAATAAACAAGATTGACAAACCACTGGCCAATCTAACCAAATGGAAAAAAAGAGAAGTCCCAAATCAACAAAATCAGAAGTGAAAAGGGAGAGATCACAACAGACACTAATGAAATTGGAAGAATCAAGAGGACATACTTCCACAACTTCTACTTCACAAAATTGGAGAATCTGCAAGAAATGGATGAATTCCTGGACCCCTACCACCTACCAAAACTAAACCCAGAACAGGTAAAGCTCATAAATAAACTTATTACATCCACCGAGATTGAAAATGTAATCAAAAACTTCCCCAAAATGAAAAATCCAGGACCTAAAGGATTCTCAGCTGAATTATACCAAACCTCCATCACAGAAATGAAACTACTCTTTCTGAAGCTCTTTGGGAAATTCGAGAACAGGGAATACTTCTAAACTGCTTCTATAAAGCTACCATTATCCTAATATCAAGACAAGCAAAGATATAACAAGAATGGAAAACTATAGAACTATATCCCTGATGAACTTAGCTACAAAATTTCTCAACAAAATTCTTACAAACTGAATCCAACAACACATCAAAGCATTATCCACCTCAAACAGGTAGACTTAATCCCAGGCATGCAGGGTTGGTTGAGCATATGGAAATGTATTAATGTAATCTAACACATTAATAAACTCAAACAGAAGAACCACATGACCATCTCAATCAAGGTAGAGAAGGCCCTTGACAAAACTCAGTATCACTTCATGATCAAAACATTGGAGGATTTGGCAACATATATATATATATATATATATATATATATATATATATATATATATATATATATATATATATATATCCTAAACCCAAATCATACTCAATGGGGAAAGACTGAAAGAATTCCCACTAAAACTGGGAACAAGACAGGGATGTCGACTCTCACCATTACTCTTCAACATAGTACTCAACCTAGTCCTCATCCAAGGAATAAGAAAGGAGAAAGATATAAAAAATAATACAAACTTGAAAGGAAGAATTGAAACTATCCCTTTCTGCAGATGACATGATCCTCTACCTAGCAGGCCCGAAGGATAGGACCATAAAATTACTGAAGAAGATAAATTCCTACAGCAAAGTGGAAGGACACAAAATTAACACACAAAAATCAGTAGCCTTCCTGTATGCAAATGACATTCATGCAGAAAAAGAAATCAGTGACACATTCCTGTTTTCAATAACCTAAAAAAATCAATACCTTAGAATATCACTAACAAAGGATGAAAAATATTTGTATAATGAAAACATGAAAATGATCAAGAAGGAAAGTGAGGAGGATGTGAAAAGATGGAAAGATCTCCCATGCTCCTGGATTGGTAAAATTAATATTGTGAAAAAGGTAATAATTTCAAAATCTATTTACAGATTTCATAAAATCCCAATAAAATTACCAGCATCATTCTTTGCAGACACAGAAAAAATAATCTCAAAATTTATTTGGAAAGGGAAAAGGCCTCAGATATCCAAAACTATCCTGAGTAAAAGAAGCTCCTCAGGAGGTTTCACCATACCTGATCTAAAGGTATACTGCAAAGCCATAGTAACAAAAACAGCATGGTACTGGCATAAAACAAAACAGAAGTGGAGACCCTGCCCTAACCTCAAGCAAGAATAGTTACTTCATATTCAACAAAGGTGCCAAAAACATTAACTGGCAAAAGGTAGCATCTTCAACAAATGTTGCTGGACAAACCGACTAAACATATGTAAACACATGAAACCAGATCAACTCCTCACACTGAGCACAAAACTAAAATCTAAATTGGTCAAAGACCTCAACATAAGACCTGAAACTCTGAATAACCTAGAAGAAAAAAAAAGGCAGAATTCTCCATGAGATAGGAGTAGGAAAAAACTTCCTGAACAAACCTGCAATAACCCAGAAAGCATAGCAATCACTAAACTAATGGTATCTCATCAAGCTAAAAAGCTTCTGTACAGACAAACACACCATACTCAAAGCCAGTAGGTCACCATCAGAATTGGAGACAATCTATGCCAGTTATTCCACATATGGAGGCCTAATATCTAAAACCTACAAAGAACTCAAAAAATTAAATAATAAAAAACAAATATCATCTCACAAAAAGGGGCACTGAACTCAACAGGGAATTCTCAGAAGAAGAAATAGAAATGGCCTACTCTTATTTCAGAAAATTTTCAACATCAATTATCATCAGGGAAATGCAAATCAAAACAACAATTAGAATCCACCTTACTCTAGTCAGAATGGCAATCATTTAAAAATCCAATAACAATAGCTGCTGGTGATGATGTGGGGAAAAAGGAACCCTCATTCACTGCTGATGGGAATGCAAACTTGTACAACTACTGTGGAAAGCAGTTTGTAGGCTCCTGAATAGGATGGATATAGAGCTATCTGTAGACCCAGCTATCCCTCTACTGGGCATCTACCCCCAAGTTTCCTCACAGAACTACTATACCCAGCAAAACCATTCCTTATTATAGAAGGAGAAAGAAAAATCTTCGATGACAAAATCCAGCTCTATGAGTATATGAACTCAAAACCAAAGCTACAGAGAATACTTCATGGAATAATCCACACAGAGGAATCAAACAACCAACCTCAACAGCCTACAACGGGAAATCAAAATAACCTAATCAGAGCAAGCATGAAAATGTACAAAGCTCAAGAAAGCAACAAACCCCACAAAACCTTCAGCATGGCAGGACTGAATCAAACCTCATAGTTATAACATTAAATATTAATGGTTTCTACTCACCAATCAAAAGACACTGGTAAACAGAATGGATCAGACAAATGTATCCTTTCATTTGCTCTCTTCAAGAAACCCATCACACCACTAAAGATAGACACCTCCTCAGAGTGAAAGGATGGAAATTATTTTCCAAGCTACACTAATATCTGATTTAAAAAACCCTTCAAATGAAAAGCAATAAAAAGGACAATAAAAATCACTTTATATTCATCAAGGGAATGATCCAACAAGAGAAAAAAACATCATAAATCTATATGCATCAAACACTGGTGTACCACATTTCATAAAGCTAAACCTACTTGACAATAAATCAGAAATAAATCCCAATACAATCATATTAGGATACTTCAATACCCCACTATCAATAGACAGATCATACAAGCAGAAAATCACCAGGTAAATAATAAATCATAGCAATATCATAGATCAATTAGGCCTAACAGATATCTGCAGAATATTCTACTCCAATTCCACAGAATGCACATTGTTCTTAGAAACCCATGGAATCTTCTCCAAAATACATTGTATATTATGACATAAAGCATGCCCTCCAAATTCAGTAAAGTTGACATTACTCCTGTATCATATCATACCATATTATATTATACCACAATGCATTAAAACTAGAAATTAACAAGTGAAACAGAAAGTATACCAGTTTTAGGAGACTAAACAACATGCAATTAAACAATGAATGGGTTGTGAAAGAAATAAAAAATAAATTGTAAAATTTATATAATTGAATAATAATGAAGACACGACTAACCAAAGTTATAGGACACAATGAAGGCAGTCTTAATAGGAAAATTTATAGCACTAAATGCCTTCATAACAAAGACAGAGATCTCAAATTAATAATAGCAATACATTCAAAGGTGCTGAAAAATCAAAGGAAAAAAAGAGGTCTGAAATTAACAAGATTAGAAATGACAATGGAAAGATCATAGCAGACATCAATGACATTGGAGGAATCCTCAGGACACTTTCTCCAAACCTCTACTCCACAAAATTGGACAGTCTCGAAGAAACGGATGACTTCCTAGACATATACCAACTACCAAAACTAAATCAAGAGCAAGTAACTCCCCTTAACAAACCTGTAACATTCATTAAGATTGAAAATGCAATTAAAAACCTCCCCCAAAGAAAAAATTCCAGAAGCTGAATAGAGTCTCAGTCGAATTCTACCAAATTTTCATTGAAGAATTGAAACCACTTTTCCTCAAGCTTTTCAACATAATTAGAAAACAAGAAATGCTTCCCAACTCCTTCTATGAAGCCAGCATTCTTATAACACCCAGACCAGACAGAAATACAAGAAGAAAGCTAAAGACATATATTCCTGAAGAATTTAGACACAAAAATTCTGAACAAAGTACTTGCAAACAGAATTCAACAACACATCCAAAATTATTTTCATCTTGATCAACCAGGCTTCATACCAGGGATACAGGGATGTTCCAACATACAAAAATTGGTAAACATAATACACCACATGAATAAATTTAAACCCAAGAATCACATGATTACCTCAATAGATACAGAGAAGACCGACAAAATACAGCATCACTTCACAATCAAAAGGCAATATAGTCTAGGCATGAAAGGATTATACCTCAAAATAATGAATGCTATATGTTAGGCACCTATATCCCAAATTGTACTTAATGGGAAAGACTTGAGGAGTTCCCATTAAGATCAGGAACAAGACAGAGGTGCATACTCATCACTCCTTATCAACATACTACTAGAAGTCCTAGCCCATGCAATAGGAAAGAGAAAGAAATTAAAGGGATACAAATTAGAAAGGAAAATGTCAAATAAGTCCTATTTGCAGATGACATGATACTACACAGAAGTGACCCAAAAGACTCTTAAAAAAAAAAAAAACATTCCACAGGTGATAAGTTCCTTTAGCAAAGTAGCAGGATACAAAATCAACACACAAAATCAGTAGCTTTCCTATATGCTAAAGACAAATATATGGAAACAGAAATCAGTGAGATTGTTTTGTTTTCAATAGTCACCTTGGAATAATCAAGGAAGTAAAAGACCTATATAATGGAACCATGAAAACACTTGAGCGTCGGGCCCCAGCCTAACTGAGCAACCTTAAGCTAAGTTTTAGAATATGGAATAGCTGATAAGCTTTGTTCCTGCATGCTGAGTTCAGTGTAGCTGATAAGCTTTGTTCCCGCTTGTTAAGTTTCACTTTACTGGCGATGTAACCAACTACCCTGCTGATTGGCTGTAAAACAATGCATCCTAAGGAGGCCTACTCTGCTCTGCTGTATTCTGCTGATTGGCTCCCACCAAAAAGTTTAAATCCTATTCCTTAAGAGGAATAGGTGGGACAATGCAGCCTGTGGTTATAAAAAGGGCTTTGGATGCCCAATAAAGTGAGATTGGTCTGACATTTCTCCTGGTCGAGTGAGTTTTGTCCTACCGTCACCTCACCTCTCCCCGATGGAGCCCTTTCTCCTGCTGGCTAAGGAGACTTGTGCTAACAGCAGGGGGTCAGGGGTCCACGACCCCCCCCAACACTTAAGAAAGAAAATGAGGAGGAAGTGGGAATATAGACAGATCTTCCATGGTCCTGGATAGGTAGTATTAATATTGTGAAAATGGCAATTCTACCAAAAGCAATATACAGATTCAGTGCAATAAAAATTTCAGTATCTTTCTTTGTAGAGATAGAAAAAATAATTTCAAAATTCATATGAAATGGCAGAAGGCCTCAAATATCAAAAAGTATCCTCAGCAAAAGTAACATGTCCAGAGCTATCACTATACCCAAACTTATAACTTAAAAACCCAAACTTAAAAAAGCCATAGTAAAAAAAAAAAAAAAAGTATGGTACTGGCATAATAACAGACATATAGACCATCAGAACTGAACTGAAGACACAGCTCCTTAGTTCAAATATCAATAGCTACCTAATCTTTGACAATGGAGCTAACAACATTCACTGGAGATAAAAGCAGCATTTTCACTAGGTGAGAGTTTTTAAAATATTTTATTTTTTTTATTTGCAAGGAGAGAGAAAGAGAGACAGAGGAGAGAGAGACAATGGTCACCATTTTGTGCATCTGGCTTTATGTGGGTACTGGGGAATTGAATCCAGGATGCCAGGCTTTGCAAGCAAGCACTTTAACTGCCAAGCCATCTCTCCAGCCCAAGAATGGCAGTTTTGAGAGGGCTGGTAGTTGTTTCAACCAATGGCATACAGACGAGATCAGGCACATTCAGGGTGGTATGACCGTAGACCCAATGGCATACAGTCAAAATGGTGGCATGGAATTTATTTTTGTGCTAGGACATAAATTCCATTGTACCTTTGATTTGGTCATTTGAAACCCTCACTCAGTGGATATTTCATTGGTATACACCCCACAGAGTGTAGTGACTGTGCAATGAGTAGCTAAAGCCCCATGGACAGATTATGGATAAATCCTCAGTAAGTAATCCCAGCCAAATCTGGCCTTTGAGTCATGCCAACTCACTTACCAGATAATTGGAGTGAAGTCTGAAAATGATCTCAACCCTCAGATATTTGAATCACCATCAATCAAGGCCCCAGACATTAGGGGACAGACACAAGCTATTCCTGCTCTGCCCTAGCCCAACTCCTGACTCAAAGAATTAGTGACAGGAGAAACTAGTCAGTTTTAGAACACATAAGTTTAGGATACTTTACTATAAGCATGAGTCGCCAACAAAAAGATCAAAGAGTAGAAAAGTGTTGGAAGAAGCCACTAAAGAAATACTGGAGAAGTTAGAAGCCACCAATTCTACTCTTCTCTTGTTGACTGCCAGCAATTAGGTTTGTCATGGGACATAAAGCTCCAGGAAGGGGATAATGAGACCAGCGGGTGCTACTTGCATTGTAAGCAGATCTTGGGGAATAAGGAAGAATCGAATCTGCACACACACACACAAAGAAAGCTGCCAGTCAACAGCTTTTGTGGGATTGTTAGACAGATGCTTAAGAAAATCCAAGCAAGTCTTTTGTTTGTAAGACTGCCTGATTTGCCAAAATACCAGTGATGTTTTTTAAGCATGGGGGCTGGAGTCAAGACGGAAGAGGGAGAGAGGAAAGGAATTTTAAATTATCAAAGAAAGGTTCAGCCCAAACCATTTTAATGAAAACAAGACTTCATAACCAAGTTGCCAGATATCCCAGTGTTTGCAAAGCATTTTTAATTCCTAACAGTACACAAGACACTCTCTGTGATAACTCTCTTCCTTCATAGACATTTCGTAGACAATGTTTTACTACTTAGGAGTCTTTATATCTTAAAGTAAAACATGATGCACTATTTCTGCATATAGGACACATATTTAAGCTCAACTTCAATAGTGTAAAAGAAGTATTGTTTTAAAATCTAAATGGAGACAGAATAAATTTATTATTATGACATGACATAGGCCATCCTTCTCGAATGAAGAACATGACTTCCAACTGAGCAAACCACAATAGAGGGCAGTGAGTCACTGTCTCCCAACTGGTAAATCATAAGCCCTCAGTGATTACTAGTTACTGTTGTGAGTGCTCAGTGGATTGGGAAGAGACAAGGAAGCAAATTAATTTAGAGTACTTTCATATGTTAAGGTTTACAATAAAATTATAGACACACATACATAAATATTAATAGTCACAAATGTATCCAAGTATCTAAGTAAGCAAAAAACTTTATGATTAAGGATGGTGAGAAGAACAATTCTTGTTCGTGTACCTGCATTTGACCATTAACTCCAATGTTTGTTCTATATTACTGCATAACAAATTGCAGAAATATAGGGCATTACAATACTCATGGATTAGTTGACTTTTCTATAGATCAGAAGTTCAGACAGTTGATTCTTCTCAAAAGCTCACAGCCAGATTGAAAATTCCTGGGAGAGACTTCTTCCAAGCTCCTTCACAGTTGGATGACTTGATATTCCTTGCTCTTGTTGAATAGACTGACTGTTTTATTGCTAGATCTTGTCCAAGGTCCACTTGTACTACCTAGAAGTCACTATCAGGTCGTAACCCATGATCCTCCTTCTCACCAATGGTTAAATTCCCTCAAGGAAATGTCTGACTCATTCTTTTTCCAGGCTGAAGACAATTTTAAACGTTTCGTGTGATTTCATTAGGATCATTCAGATAATCTTCCAGTTACCCGTATAGATTAGTAATCCTAACAGATTTACAGAATTTATTTTGTCTAGTAACATAATCAAGAAGCAGCAGTAGTAAATGGTCATGGAGCCATCTTGGAATTTTGCCTACAAGCCTCATTATTATTATCAGGGGACCCACATGTTGACACTTCAAACACATTCAATAATTTACTTTCATTTTTCACAATTAGATTGCTTATTGAAGATCTTAGACCCTCAACATGGTCTACTATCTAGTTCTGAGTTATAGAATCAACATGAGAAATATCAAGACAGGAATGGTGATACAAGCCAATAAACCCCAATATTCAGGCTAAGGCAACAAAACTGTGTCATATTTATTATGTAGTATCAGAACAGTCAGGGCTGTATAGATAGGCCCTGTGTGTGTGTGTGTGTGTGTGTGTGTGTGTGTGTGTGTGTGTGTGTGTAAAACAGAAAGATTTTGAGTTCCACCCCTATCTAGCTATATCTATGATTTACTAACCTATCAACATATGTTGCCACATCATAGCTCAAGTTCTCAATTTAGAGGAAAAAGGATTAAATAATGCACACTCAATAGGGTGTATGAGAACTAACTGAGAAGCTAACTATGAAAGTGTCTTCTTTATTTGTTGCTCGTATTGGAGGTTCAGAACAGATCACCAGATTCCAATAACTTTTCTTCAGTACAACTGCACACAGGGCATGGAGTTTTCCTCAGCCCCATCTCCAGAGGGACTAGAGGATTACTACTCATCATTATCATTTTATCAGTTACCATGTGTCTACCTTTGTATCTGTAAAATTTCAATAAAGTTATAAATATGAAGCATCAGTAAATAAGAATTTAAAAGTAATTCTGGGTACATCAATAGCTATAGAATTAGGCTATGTCAGTTAATGTGGGTAAGAAAACAAATAATTATCTGGAAAATTTGATATCAAATGTAATTCCAGTATATTATAAAAATATACTATTCATTTTATTATAGCATTACATTACAGACGTTATTGGGTAGACTCCAATATCAATCATATGTTTCTCCATTCATTTGTAAAGTAAATGACATATTTCTATTCATTAAAACTAGGGGATTCCAATGAGTTAGACACATCTCATTTTGCTAATAAAATTTGAGATCATTTAAAGTAGTTCTCCATGAATTAATGTCAACACATTAAGATTTTAGAACACGTATGACTTTCTCCAGAGCCCAAGTCTTACACAAACACATGGGTCATAATGCCCTTTCAGTGTCATTTCAACATGTCCAATGGCTGCTATTATCAAATCCAGGGCAGGCAGCCCAATGAAAGCAGATAAGCACTGAACGGATTCAAATCACAAGGTAATACAGATCATATGTCACATTTTTTTGGCCAAAAGGGGCTTACCTTATGAGTCTAGAAATATATTCCCAGGTGTATTTTTTCCTTTTCATCTTAAGATAGCATCCTTGAAAAATCACCTACTTTACAATTACTTTTTGGTAATAAATGAGGAATGGATATGGAAAGTCACAGAAATGAAGAAAAACAGATGTTACTGGGTTTAATGTTCTGTTTTCTATTTTTTCCTCTGATACCAGAAAAAGTAAACTTAGAAAAATATGTCTAGCTTGAACACATTGTCTCTATTAAAGAGAGAGATATATGTAGAGAGATATATTTCTCCTATAAATGGATTCAAAAGAATCAAGTATCAAGCCGGGCGTGGTGGCGCACGCCTTTAATCCCAGCACTCGGGAGGCAGAGGTAGGAGGATCGCCATGAGTTCAAGGCCACCCTGAGACTACAGAGTGAATTCCAGGTCAGCCTGGGCTAGAGCGAGACCCTACCTCGAAAAACCAAAAAAAAAAAAAAAAAAAAAAAAGAATCAAGTATCAACAACTACTACAAAGGCAGTAACACCAGCCCAAAACAGAGAGCTCTCCGTTTTATTGGTTCATCTGCAACGATTCCAGAAATGTAGAAACACAAAGCTACTTTCTATCTTTAAACTTAGGGAAAAGAAAAAAGAAAGCTAAAGGGATTTGGAAATTTACTACAGAGGAAAACTCTAAAATTTTATCCCTCAAAGAAAAAAATTTCTAAGCTTTTAAAATTGTTCTTTTTGAAATATAAGTGAATTCAAAGAGTATTTGGTTTAAAGATGTAAGTGATTAGCTGATAGATTGAAGATTCACACTAATTAAGGTAAGTATAAAACTAGTTGGCAAAAGGTAACTGCAACATTATTTTCTGGTTTGGATATTTTATCCAAATTATCTTCACATCTCTGCTTATTCCTTTGATCCATCAGCCAATGTATTTTCAGTAAGAGCACCCAAGCTACATCACATGTCTGGTGGGCTGAGAACTGTATGCTCACTGCCAAATTCCTATAAGAAAAATGCTCATTCAATTAAAAAGTAAATTTGAAAGTTACACTAGTAAGTTTATGTTATGAAGGCTTTAGGAAAGAAAGTTTAGTGTGTAGAAAGTAACTCCTTTGTACATAAAATAATTCCTAGAGGGTCTACAGAGAAACAATATGGAAGTATACATTTACTTACTATTAAGATTTCTCATTACTCTTGGATTAGCCAGCTTCTCTCAGGTCAGCTCATGTTCATTATCAAATACATTTTATTCTAATAAGTAAAGAGCAAACAACTGTTAAATCTCATATTAACTCCTCTCTCTCCTGTTATTATGTTTCCAACTAAACATCAAAAATACAAAAGGCTTATATGAACACCACTCAAATTATATTACTTATTTCTTCCAGATTATAAGCAAGATCATCCCTTTATGTTCAGAGAATACTACCGAAATCCCCATGGAATTTTCCACTGTTTGGGTTTTGGTGGATTTGGACTGGACTGTCCAAGAACATCTTTTCTTTCTTCCCAACACTACTTCTTTAGTGTCATTCCTCTCTTGGAGCAGCCAGCCCATCCCTTCTCAATTAATTTATGATATTTTATGTCATATTTTCTCTAACATTATTTTTCATTTGAGGCTAGATTATAAGAAGACTATAAAATCATGTAAAAAAAGCAAATTTGTATAGTGTAATACAATTGTAAATAAAATTCAATTACGTCCTCAAGAGATAATCACCATCAATTTTGCATGTAATATTTTCAGAGTTTTGGAAAAATACATGGTGCTACAAAATATCTCCTAAACTATATTTTCTGGAGCTACTGTGGTGTAGATGTGGTAGAAAAAATTTGTATTTTCACCTCTCAATCTGAAATTAGTTCTGACGCTGTGTATCACATCCCTTTGATTAACGAGAAATCTAACACTGAGTATAATGTGCACAGAAAAGAATGTATACTTAGTAATCTACTGTGGTTTCAAAACTTGTCCTCATGAACAGGCACCAGAATGAACACCGATTCATTGATATGTTTGATGGCTTTTAAATTTTCATATGCCATTTTATTTTCTATAAGAGAAATAGGTGAGTAAGCTAGTCATAGAAATAACCAAACCAAGCCTTTAATAGTATATGTTGATATTATCACATAAAATACTTAAACATTTGTTAAATAAATTGAATCAAAATTAGAAACACAGATTGTGCCAGAGAAAGAAATGTGTCTTTAAAACAAACTTTAATAATATCTTTAAAATGATCCATATGAAAACAGGGATGTGGGATGTACATCAAAGACATGATTTTGACTGCCTGGGAAAGTTTCCACATGAACAAGGAAGTATGCCATAAATTTCAGTAATGAAGAGACCCATGTTTCAAAGGGCATGGGATCTTTCAGATATGAAACTGCATCTACATCCATGGTCTCTGCCTCAAAGTTAAGAAATTGAATCTGATTGTTAAATAGGTTATGTACAAAAGTATTCATCTCAGCTACAATGTTCCTGTTAAAAACTTCTTGTGGTGTACAATCAAGATTAAATTTCTTAAAGATCTTTTAGCATGAGTGTGTTGTGTGATTTCCACTTTAACTGGGGAATAAAAAATGGATTTTCTGTTACAAGAGAAATATTAGTGACACAGTGGTTAATGTTTCAATGAGCTCAGGATAGACCATAAATGAAATTGGGATTTTTTTTCTCTTTTTAAAATTTAAAATATTCTATTACAATCTCCACACATACATACATTTCTCACCACTTTCTTTTGTCCTCTTTCCATTTCCCTCCCTCCACTGAATTGCCTCTTCTCTCCATCTAGTCTTATTCTGAGGTCATTTCCTCCTCCTCCCCAACAATGTATTGAATAGCCCAATAACAAGCCGGTCTTCTGCAGGTCACAACAGCAGCCACTTTGTATCTGGAAGACAATGGTCAAAGCACGACTCCACATCCCCTGACTCTTGCGCTCTTTCTGCAATAGTCCCTGAGCCTCAGAGGGGATGTCTCAGTTAGTGCTGAGCACTCACCTATCTTTTTCTTAGCACTTTCTGAGTTTCTACTGTCTCAGTACTACCACCACCTGAAAAAAAAAAAGCTCCTCTAACCAAAAGTGAAAGTAACACTAATATACGGGCATAAATATAAATGTTTAGAGGACAATTTGGTGGGCATAATATATTTATCTATCTAAACAACAGTGGCAGCTTCCCTCCTGCTCTGTCATAGGCTTTTTGAGTTTTCAGTATCAGGTATGAATTCCAACCTATGGAACAGATCTCAAATTGTATCAGAGAACAGTGGTCATGCCTGTTGCACTAGTGGCCACATCTTACCTGGGCGGCCAGTTGTGTAGCTTATAGGCTTTACTCTTGATGACTTTTCTCCTCCAGGACACTGCAAGGCATTTCCCAGCACTATGATAGCTAGTTGGCAGGGAGAAAGCCCCCAGCTCAGCTCTAGCTTGATTTCTCAGTTTCCTGAAATTGTAGCAGTGTCTTCAGCACTAGGGTCTTACCAACTAGTTCTGGTGGGCAACAAAGAGCATTGGTAATAGGCTATAATATTTGTGAGGCCTCAGGAGCCTCCGTGATCAATAAGTCACTGGGACTTCTTCCACATCTGGCATGGAATTATTCTATAACAACCTATGGCTTGTAGGCACAGAATTATTCACTTCTAAAGGGCACTTCTTCCTTTTTTATAGTTTAAAACTATATTTTGAATTAGCTAGTAAAGAAGCAGTTTTCCATATGGGTTGTTCATAATACCTTGAGTTTTCATTAACCCTCTTTTCATTCCTTCTTCTCTGTTTCTGTATGTGGACAGCAGTTTCATGGTGACACAAGTTTTCTTTTCTATTTCTTAGGCTTTTCTTCACACAGCCACTACCTCTAAATAGCTCAACTAGGTATAGAAGTGACAACAATAGTGTGAAGTAACTATTAAGAGACTTGTAAAATGTATTTAAAAAGAAAGACTTACCATGAGAAGTAACATGTCTACCTGTTAATTGCCCTCCCCACTTACCATCTACACACATTTTTTTTTCATATTTATTGTCAATACTTAGAAACATTGTATGAGCAAGTCATCAATTGAAATGACCATCTGGTTTTTGCAGTTGAGTCTATTAATGTGGTGGATTATATTTATTGACTTTCGTATGTTGAACCATCCCTGCATTCCTGGGTTAAAGTTGACTTGGTCTAGGTGGATAATAACTTTGATGTGTTGTATCCAGATTGCGAGGATTTTGTTCAGGATTTTAGCATAAAAAATCATCAGGGATATAGGCCTGTAGTTTTCCTTTCTTGTTACATCTTTGTATGGCTTGGGGGATAGAAGGAGTTTAGCAGCATTCCCTCTTTTACTATGCCTTGAAAAAGCTTCAGAAAGAGTGGTTTCAGTTCTCTGATGAAGGTTTGGTAGAATTCAGCTGCAATTCTATCTGGTCCTGGAATCTTCTTTTTGAGGAGGTTCTTAATTACACTTTCAATGTCTATGCATGTGATAGGTTTATTTAGGAGCTTTATCTGCTCTGTGTTAAGCTTTGGTAGGTGGAAGGTGTCCAGGAATTTTCCAGGTTCTCCAATTTTGTGGAATAGAGATTTTGGAAGTATGACCTGATGATTCTTCCAATTTCATTGGTGTCTGTTGTGGCTTCTCCCTTTTTGTTTCTTATTTTATTGATTTGGACCTTTTCTCTTTTTGTTTTTCTTTGTTTGAAAGTGTGTGTGTGTTTGTGTGTGTTTGTGTGTGTGTTGTTGTTATTGTTGTTACTTCTGCTGCTGAGGAGGGCAATGAATCTGGATATTCTTTCCCACTCTGGCTCTTACAAACTTTCTGACCCCTCTTCCACTCAGATCCCTAAGTCATGGTGGGCAAATTTTAAGTCTGCTTTAATGTTTAGGTTTTAAGAGTTTCTGGATTTCTGCTTTGGATTGTGTTGGGTACCCTCAGTGTCTGTCTCAGTTATCCTTTCACAGGTTATCTGACTTGCTCTGGAGTTAGGTCTCTTGTTCTTCTTACCACTTCCTGAGAGGTTTTGTTTAGACTCTATATCATAAGTTAGGGGTAGTGACCAGCAACATCTCTGTTCCTGTTGGTGGAATTGGGAATTCTGAAACAAACAAACAGAATCTCCATCAGAGAGTGAGATCAGTATAGGTAATATAAGACAAACATTGTTAATTTGGCAAGATTCCAATGGGTGTAATCTTTCTGTAGATCACTTGTTAGTGGGGGGGGGGGGGTTTTCCCCTTGGAGCCCAAGTTCTTGGTCCTCATAAATGTTGACCATGGATCCCAGTTCCAGTTAAGGGTTACTTGCCACTGAGCAGATCTCTTACCCAAGCAGCAAGCTGTTGATTACCCACCTAGGTTTAGCACCACTATTTTACTTGTTGGCTTATTGGTCTCTATCATATAGCAGTGTCTTCAGCCTTCTCATAGCATCATTCAGCATTATATATCAGCAGTCTCTGCTTTCTCAGAATATCATTGGCCAATTTCCCCTTGCAGCTCATGTAATGCCTTCCAGTACTACACAGGTTACCATCTGGAGGCTGGTTATAGATCTAGATTAAGAAGGGTCTCTCAGTGTTGTGTGACGAGAGTCTGGTGTCTTCAGCAATAGGGTCTAACCTTTTGCCTGGGGTTGATGTTCAAGAGTTTTGATATAAGCCTGTCTTGTTATGGGGTTCTCATGGGTCTCTTAGATCAATATATCAGTCTACACACATTTATGACAATAGAATTATCATTCCTAGGCTCCACAGGAACAAGAGTGGAATAAAATTTTAAGATTTTTTTTTCAAAATGAAAATAGAAATTTATAGTAACAAAATTTAATTAATTTATGAGTTTGGTTAAGTTATATCACGAATTTGGAGAAAAATGTTAGAAAAAATGATGTTGAGAAATTATATTTCCAATTTTTCAAGTGATTGATGGTAAATTGTGGAACCAGTAAAAATTTTAAATAAAAGATAAATATTAAAGTTAAAATAATGTGAGTAATAGTTAAGCATTGTTCTTGATATCAGCATCATGGAAGATGTGATCAACTTTCCATGTTGAAGATTTTTCATATTTTCTTTTATAGGTTATTAAATTTCCTTTTTATATTTTTATATAATATAATTTATATTTATTAACTTTATATTTATAGAATTTATATATGATATTCTATAAATGTAACATATAATAGATCATATATTAAAATTTACATAATTAATATTAAATATTATATTGATATGACATAATTTATAATAAATATTATTTTAATATTTCCTATCATATAAAAGTTGTTACAAATTAGAAAGGTTGGAATACCTTCAAGAGGGATTTATAGCAATGATACAATTATTTTTCAAATAGTTTCCAAATATCTTTAAATAGACAAGGAATCAAACCTCTTACTTTTAGCAATCTCTCCAGCAATTAAACATCACTTTTATAAAATCATTAGCTTTCCATTTTACATTCTGGAGTCAAATGCTAAGCAAATATTATAATTTCTTATTGTTATATAGTTTCATAAAACATATTTCTCACTTTTAGGTTTCAGTTCGATAGTGTATCTTCTTATTGTGCTACCAATTGCCAGAACTTTTTCCCATTGCAAAACTGAAACGCTATATTAGCATTCACTTAGTTCTCATTTCATTATCCTCCCAGCTCCCAGGAATTGCTTTTCTATTTCCTGTCTTGGAGAGTTGATTAACCCAGATATTTATGTAAGTGAAATGATAAATTGCCTTTTTATAACTGGCTTATTTCATTTAGCATAATATCCTTAAGGCTGATTCTTATTGAAGCATCTACTAGAATTTCCTTCCCTTTTAAGACTGAATAATATTCTACTGTATGCACAATCAACATTTTGTTTCTCTACTCAACCATTAATAAAACTTTCACTTCCTGGCTGTTTTAAAATTGCTGCTGTGAGTACTGGAGTAGTCATATCTCCTAGGGACTCTGTTTGCAATTCCTTTTGGCATATATTTGAAAGTAAAATTACTGACCCATGAGATGATTCTAGTTTTAAACTATAATGGCTGCAAATTATGATTTCCATTTTTAATAGTAGACATCGCATCCACATATGAAGTGACTTATCATACCTTTAATTTGAATTTTCCTACAGGTCAGTAATACTGAATATGATTTCACACGCTGCATGGACATCCTTATGTCTTCTTTAGAGAAATGTCTATTCATGCCTTTCCCCGCCCCAATTTTAAAGCGGTGTGTGTGTATGTGTGTGTGTATGTGTGTGTGTTTGTAGTGCAAGATTCCCTTATATATTGTAGATATTAACTCATATCATATTTTCTCTTTTCTATATATAATACAATTATGTCTCTTCCCCAATATTTATACATTAGAAACGTAGCCACTAGTATATCCGAATATAACTATATATAGCAATGGATTTTTGGTTGCCTTTTCATTATGTCCTTTGCAAAGATTGCCAAGATTTTATAATAGAAATGTAAAATTAATTGGCAATGCATAATTATGTACCATTTGCAAATTTAGTAATTTTCTCTGTTTAATTATTTTAAGATTTAGACCTATATAATTGGAATAGTTTTATTCCCAATTTTTACATGTAATTTATACAATCTTGGGAAAATTTCTTAACGAAATCTTATAATTACCTATTTGAATATGGAAATAGTAAATATATTTCCTTCATATAGCTATTTTATACCACATAACAATGTATTCATAATTAATATGAATTTCATCCTGTGCACCATTAGTCTAAAATCTTTCACATGTTTATAGTATGATTTTCTTCATCTTTTGAGGCAACATATGTCTGGTTAAAACTATGGTCAGTTATGGAAAACTCAGTCATTCCAGACATTTAGTTTAACATCTTATAATATAGAGCATCTTATCACTGGGAGAGAGCACCTGTCTGGGAGTTACTCTACTTTCTGACAATTGGATGCAGTGAGCCAATTCCCCATGTGCTGACAAGCCTGATTTCCCAGGTTTCTCATTGTGAGTCAGGCTGGTCTATGTTCTCCTGACTTGACTCAGATCTACTCTTCTATTTTCAGCCATTTCTCATCTCAAGGGTCCAGAGGAATGAATGGCTGTTGAGAATCAGGAGAATCCAAAATTTTAATTTTTTTCTGCCTCACTAAATCAAACTGCCAAGTCCACTCTATTCTTGCTGGCTGGCACATCAGATAATCCCACACCTTACTACCCTGCTCACTCACCTGAGGAAGCTAAAGGAACGAATATCTTTGCTTCCCAACTAAACTAATCCAATGAACCCATAGATTGTTGAATATAATCTATATGCTGATGGCTTTTGCTAGTCAGTGCCTATGTGTTAAAGTACATACAAAACTTTTCCTCAATGACATGGACTCCATCTTGTGGTTTAAAAGTCTATTTAAAAACAACAGCAAGAATACACATTAGATTCCTTGTTTTTCTAGGATACAAACTCTACCCCCAAAGGCAGCAAATATAAAACAACATGCCTAGGCTGATCCCTGAGTTTGGGGAATAGGTGAGGAAAGAAAAGAGGCAGCTGGGAATGCTAGAAAAGTCACATTGTCTGCAATTTTATTCTGCCATGCATGTAAAGTTCTGGGAATACTACCAACTCTATAATATGCACCAGTTTATTTTAAACCTGAAGGAGAATAGCAGGACATATATTATCATGATTTTACTCGAGAGTGTAAAGGTGAAACACCAGAATTTACTTAATGACTAACAGTCTTAGGCAAAGAGAGGCACAGTGAAAATACATTCTCTGATGTTTTTTTTTTGTTTGTTTGTTTTGTTTTGCTTTGTTTTACAGGCTATTGTGTGCCCCTCCCCTAGGCACTTGGTTCATAATAACAGATACTAATTTGTCGTCCCTGTCTGCCAATGTGGCAGTTCATGTTTCTGCCTTTCTTTGAGCAAAAATTCAACAGGTCTAAATAAAGGTATTTCCTTGGAGATCTTCTCTAAGATATATTCCTTTCTCTAATGCTACGTCAACTCTAAAACATTGATTTATCTGCTATGTCACATAGATATTCCATATATGTACAAGGAAATGGAAGCTTTTATTTAAAGGGAGTATAGAGGAAAAACATTTTGGAGATATTTTGCACAGATTTTATGCATATTTCTAGAAATATTTTTAAGCATGTAGAATGTTTAAGCATAAAGAATGTTTAAGTTTGGTAAGTGTATGAAGAGAAAAAAGAGACAGTGTGTCCTAATGAATGACGGTGTATAAAATTTCAAGAGAAAGAAAAAAGTACCCAGGTGTGGTAATATTAGCACAGCTGATATCCCAGCATGCAGTAGTACAAGACAGAAAGATAACTTTGAGTTTGATGGGAGCATGAGTTCCAGGTTAGCCTGGGCAATACAGTGAAACATTGCCTCATATAATAAAACAATGAATTAATAGCAATGAAAGAAGCACTCTGATATTAAGCTTTTTAAATGTACAAAGCTGTGAAGTCAAATTTTAGACATTTTATTATATCATTTTTAAAAGGCCAGAGGGGGAAAATACACTGAGTAAGATGGTAAGCAGATTTTACAGTGGCTCACATTGATTTTTTTTCAGGGCATGAGGGGATACCCAATTCAATTTAAGAAAATAAATGGCATCAATTTTCAAGTTCTCGGTTTCCCAGTAGCTTGGTTCATGTGTATGATTCACTTGTTCAATTCTTTTTGAGCTTTTGGTAAGGACAGATGGTTTCTTTCCTCTGGGATAAGTTCTCTGGCATCTAATTGTCAGCTTGCATGTACCAGCATGACTTTTCTTTAAAAGAAGCTTTCAATTGTTTTCCAGAGTGTCTGCCTATTTCGCAGTGTTGCATACAAAGCACAGGTGGTCCAGTTCTGCTGCTTCCTTGCCAACTTTTGTGTTGTTAGTTTTGTTGAACAAACCATTTAGATAGGAAATAGTAACGTCTCTTTGTTGTTTCAATTTGCATTTATTTTAGGACTAATAATGTTAATTTTAAATATATTATGTATTTGTAAGCAGAGAGAGAAGAGAGAGAGAGACAGAGAGAGAGAAAGAGAGAGAATGGGCTCACCAGGAACTCTAGATGCAAGCGTCACTCTGCATCTGGCTATATGTGGAGACTATGATACCTAACTCACTTCATCAGGCTTGGCAGGGAAACACCTTAACTGCTGAGCTATCTCTCCAGTCTGATGTTAAATGTTTTTCAGGTGCCAATTTTCCTTCTATATCTCATTATTGGTCTATAGTTTGCCCGTTTTCTAAAGTGACTGTGGGGCATTCTTACTGTTGAATACTAAGAGTCCTTTACATATTACAGATACTAGTCTTTTCAGATATCAAGTTGGCAGATATTTTCTCCCTGTCTGAAATTTGTGTTAGTCCACTGCAAATGTGCTAAATTAGTGCAGTCCTGAGGAAGCAAAATTTAGCAAATTTTCTTTATATGAATTGTTCTTTTGCTGTCAAATGTCATACTGCTTTGCCTATCTCTAGATCTTAAATGCTTCATTTTTTCCTGTACTGTTTATAGCTTATCTTTTACTTTTGAATTTTTAATCCATGTTGATTTAATTGTTACATGTTGTGTATGGTTATATTTATTTAATTTATTAATTATTTTAAAAATACCAATGAATGCCCAATTGCTGAAGCACCAGTTGCTTAAAAGGTTGTCTTTATTGCTGAATCGCTTTCATACTTTTATCAGAAAGTGATTGGACAGTCATTTGGTTCTGTTTGTGGGTCTGTTTCATGTATCTGTGTCTCACATAATTTTAATATCTATGTGTAGTTAAATGAAGTAGTCAAATTCCTTACAAATTATTCTTTGTGTCTTGACATATTTAGATAATTTCAAGTGGAATTACTTCATATGCCTTTTCAATCCCTTTTTATAACTCCTGTCTTCCCAAGTATTTGTTGGCACAAATGTTAGAGAAACTTTAAAATTTTTCTTTCTTCTTTTTGTCTTTTCCATTCTGTTGTTGGAACTATATTTAAAGGTTGTTTTTGTTTTGCCTTTGATTTCCATTTAGCTCGTCTTCATAGCTAGGATTCTTCATTGGCACTTTTTATTTGACTAATGAGGCTCATTGTTTTATTGATTTATCTCAACCGTGGTCATAATTACCTGTTAAAACATCTTTACAGCCTCTTCCTTAATATTGTTAGGTAATTCTAACACCTCTGCCATCTCAGGGTTGGTGTCTATAAGTTTGTTTTAAAATTCAAATTATAGATTTCTTGTATCTTAGTAACACGTGATTTCAACCCGAACACTTTGGTCATTATGTTGAGAGTTTGGTCATTTTTTTTAAAGGTGGTGACCTCTGACCCCTCTTCAGCATGTAAAAATAAAGTGTCACCCATGATGAACAGGTGCTGGTTGAAATCTACTTGCCATCTATCAGGACCAGAAAGAGAGGGACTTCTTGATTTTCCTGGATGGAGTGGAGGTTCTGATTTCCATTAGTCCTCTGATAAGACCCTGGTGGGAGCGATAGACATTTCAGGTGGCACAACCCCATGAACTAGGCTCCTAGACTATATGAAAAGGAGATAAGCTAAGAATTCAGCATTCATGGCTCTCTGCTTCCTCACTGTGGCTGACTATGACTGGATACCTCAAGCCCCTGCCACCCATGCCTTCTGTAACATGACGGATTGTATCTTGGAACTGTAAACTAAAGGGAAGCTTGCTTCATTAAATTGACATTTGACAGGTATTCTGTCCTGTCAATGAAGGAATACACCAACTCCTTTAGGTGGTCTCATCTCTGGGCCATGGTAAAATTCATCCACGAGGAATTGTGGACATCACCATGACTTGCAGACAGGGCTGTAAGTCCAAGATGGTAGCCAGGCTCCCATTGACACTGGCTGGATGACAGTGCTTCATCCCCACCCAGCAGGGACAAACATCAGCTCCCTACCCAGTCCACCCTGGTAGACAAATTCCTTGTGAGGAAGGCATTTAGGGCTGGACACTGTCTTCTTGGCATTGGTGGCACCTTTATTTGTTCTCTGTTACTTGAATGGAGAAGTTTTGTGTGGTTATTTTCTTGGTAGGCTGCCATTTTTCTGGACTTTTAATTAAAGTAAGATTTTGTTAGAGTTTATGTTTTATCCTGTACCTCCTGGTGAGTCTGTTTCTGGCCTCTTCATCTCTAAGTCTGATATGAGACTGACAGAAAAACCGAGCAATAACTGCTATATCTTGAGTCCTGAAATTGTAAGACATCCTTCATTCTTCTCTATTTTCAGAGCTTATTTCATGTATAATTGCTATAAGTTTGAATTTTTCTTAAAGAATAAAGAAGAAAATTTAGAAAGTGTGCCTACTTCTTCCAAGAACTGAAACTGTATGGTTCAACTTAAAAATTTTTCAAAAAATATTTTATTTATTTATTTGAGAAAGAGAGAGAGAGAGAGAGAGAGAGAGAGAGAGAGAGAGAGAGAGAGAGAGAGAGAGAATGAGTACACCAAGGCCTCCAGCCACTGCAGATGAACTCCAGATGCACATCCCACTTTGTGCATCTGGCTTTATGTGGGTACTGAGGAATTGAACTCAGGTCCTTCTGCTTTACAGGCAAGTGTCTTAACCACTGAGCCATCTATCCAGCCCTATGGTTCAGCTTTCTAAAGGCACTTTCTCAAAGACAGGAGAAAATACACTTCATTAACAATTCTACACCAGAATATTAGTTTCACATTGAAATTAGTTTGGAGAACCTCCATGTGAAATTGCTTTTAGAAAGCATGTACAAATACTGTGAATAATGTTCTCATGATTACAGTTGTTACCATATATAGCACTGCCAAATGTTAATTTAGTTCTGACTTTCTAAAATTTATTTAGAGATCGGAGCACTGTTGACAGAGTGCACTCCAAAGTGATCAGTCACTCTCATCGCTTCTATGGGAAAATTGAAATGCATATGATATGAAAATGCCTTTGCATTATGGGCTTTAAATAAAATTTCCCATGGATTCTTCAGTGTGTGTTTACTATTATTGTCTGAAGATTTCAACCCAGTTATCAAGGTGAAAACACCCAGAGTACTGCCCTAGGGGAAGAAAGAAGCTGAGCAGTGTGTACCAAGACTCATAAGGAATTCCAAGATTGCATCACAACACTACTTCTAGAAATTGAATGTATTCCAGATGGGAATATTATTTTAATGCATGCAACTTTCTCCCAGTTAGTAGTTTACTACATCACAAAGGAAATAGATGTTTATCACTAACAGTATTTTTTCAATCGATATTTTTATTGTCCAAAATTAGATATATTAGCAAATATTATGTTGGTATCCTTGATTCCCTCCTCCCTGTCCCCCACCCACTGGGTATCCTCCTCGGTGGTCATACTGGATCATTCCATGGGGTAGGAGGTTATGGATAGCACAAGAGGCAGCCAGGTCCCTCCCTTGTGTGTTGTTGCTGAGGGGGGCAATGTCTCCGGATACTCTCCCCGCCATGACTCTTGCACTCTTTCCACCCCTCTTCCACTTAGTTCCCTGAGTCATGGTGGGCGAGTATTAAGTCTGCTTTATTGTTGAGATCTTAAGGGCCTCTGTACTTCTGCTTCTGGTCATGTTGAAAATCATTGGTGTCTGTCATGCTGACTTATCTTGAGTTGACTGATTAACTGTGCTGATAGATTACTAACAGTATTTAATCCGAAGTATTAAAACTTGTAAGTGGTGAGGATAGTGACCTTAAGACAGAGTCTGGTGTTCAGGGTAGGAAGTCTAAAAAGGAATTATTTTTCTAAAGGTCACATTCCATGCTATATTTACTTGAATCCAAGATTCTGAATGAAAAATATATGAAGTCAGTCACATGGTTATTTCTGTTTTGATTTTATGTAGGCCATACCTTGAGTTTACCATACATTTTTTCTATGCAGTATACTGTACATCAAAATGCAAGGACACATTAAAGAGGAAACAAAGCTTGAAATGGGAATAACATTAAGCTATGACTTAGAATCAAATCTCCATTAAAGACTGCATACACTTGGAGATGTACACCTACAACATCAACAAAGTTGTTCTCGTGCTCTGCTACCATCTGTTTGAAGTCACACATCAAATTATGGGAAAAATTCTGCCAATGACTTTTTCATATTAATTGATTTGTGCATTTTTGCAGTAGCTTGAAATTACAGGATTACTAAGTGGGGTAATTCAACCAAGACATAGGACTTTTAGTTTTAGATACGAAGAGTTAGAGATGATTTTTTTAAATAGCATCATCACTCCACAAATCTAAATCCACATAAATCTTTCATTTATATAATGACACATGTGGAAACTGTGCCACCAGTGAGTCAATTAACTTTTAATCAGCAACAATAGCAAGTTTATGTGAATAATTATTCATTGTGAAATCTTTTTGTGAAATCCTGTTGTGACTCAACAGTCCTATATAAGATCAAGCTTCACTTTTGTGTGAGGCTTTTCTTGATGTCCTCTAAACAATGTATTGTTCTCTACTCTGTGCTCTTCTAATTTTTTCAATATATAGACTGACCTCTATTTTAGGATTGCTCAGTTTATTACTTTTATATTGCTATTTTTGTAGGGAAAAAGTGATGCAACTCTCAGTAGAAACCATCCTTGAGGCATGATGTAGTTTTCAGATAATGTTATAATAACTCCAAAATTGGTGGATGTCCAGAGTGGTCCAGATTGATACTGAGGATCTGAGCTTTATGTGTGTGATGGTTGATCCAGGTGTCTCCCCCAAATGTATGTTTTCTGAATGCTGGATCTCCAGCTGATGGCAGTTTGGGTATTGGACCTTGTTGGAGGTGTGTTGATGAGGGGGCACTTATGGCGGTTGTAGCCTGCTTCCCCTTGCCAGTGTCTGACACACCTTTCCACTGCTGTTTTCAGGGCCATGACGGAGGTGATGTCTGCCATAGTTCATGTCATCATTTTCTCTGCTTATGCCGTTGTTTTCCCTGACATCATGGAGCTTCCCCTTGAGTCTGTGAGCAAAAACAAACAAACAAACAAACAACAACAAAAAAAAAAACATTCCTCCCATCAGCTGCTTTTTGTTGAGTCTTTTGTCACAACAAAAAGCTGACATTTTAGTATGAAAAGAGGCTTTGAATTTTCGGAACTGATATGCAGGAGGAATGTGGAAGGATTTGAAACCTCAGCCCAGGAGATGCCCTGCAGTGCTGTATGTACAGCTTGATGGACTATTCTAGTCAGAATTGAAAGACCTGAATGCGGTAAAAACTATAGGTTGTGAGGTTTGGCTTATAAAGCTGATAAAGAACTTTATCAGACAGATCTAGAAGCGATTTGTGTGAGAGGCTTGTAGCCTTTTTCCTGCCTGTGTCCTGAGAACTTGTGCAGGGTTGCTTTGCATGGAAATGGACTGGTGTGAGCAGATGGAGAGGGCACAGAGAGAAATGAAATCTTTGGGCTGAAACTACAGCTGTAACTTTTGGAGAGACTACAACCATTCAGATTGGGCCAGGTGCTCTGCAGGAAGATCGGAGACTTATTTGAAATAAGGGGCCTGAATGCTGAAAGAGGTTTCCTGCTGTTCAAGTTGTCTTTATTCCCCTATGGATTAACAAATTGGTAGCCCACCTAGTACTATGGAGTACAACAAATGCAGGAAGATTGAGGGCCATTGAATTGCAACATTTATTTATTTATTTATTTATTTATTTATTTATTGGAAATGGCCATGGGTAGTGTGAAGCAGGCATGTTAGATTGCCTGCGTGGAAGCCCAATGGTGCCATGAGGATGAACCATGGGTTGAAGTAGAGACCCAGAAAAATGCCAGGACTATGAGATGGCTGCCAAGAAAAGCTGCCAGCGCTGGATGGAGTTTTCATGAACTGTGAGCAGAAGAGATGGAAGAGCAGAATTGGAACTCCAGAGACCAGTTTCTGGTTATTATCAGACTTGGAGTTATAGAGTTTTATGTTTTCCCTGTTTGTTTTAAATCTTGTATTGATACAATTTGTTCTTGCTATGCCCAATGCCATCTTCTGCAGAATGAATATTCTGTGGGTTTTTGTTTTTTTTTTGTATTATGGCTCAGTTGAAAGATGTTTGAGTGTCATCGGGATTGATTAAAAACTGTAGTGACTTGTGGAGTTGAGCTGAATGCATTATATTTTAAATCATGTTTGATTATTATTTTGTGGGGGTGAGGGATGGATTGTGATATTTTGATCCAGGTGTCCCCCACAAACATGCGTTCTGAATGCTTGATTCCCAGCTCATGGCAGTTTTGTAACTGGACCCTTGGAGGTGTGTTGTTGGGGGCCAGTTTATAGGAGCTTCAGCTGGCTTCCCCTTGCCTGTGTTTGACACACCTTCCTACCACCATTTACAGTGCTGTGGTGGAGGTGATGTCCAGCCTCGGCTTATGCTGTCATTTCTCCTGCCATCATGGAGCTTCCCCTGGAGTCTGTAAGCCAATATAAATCCATTCCTCCCATCAGCTGCTTTTGGTTGGGTCCTTTGTTGCAGCTACTAATGTACCTGCATTAGCAAGTCAAAGGATGCCATAGCTCCTCATTTAATAATAAAGGGCGAGATTACATACTTCATATGAGGACAATTCCTAAAGAAGAATTCATATACAAACCATGAAGAATCAAATAATCTTGCACTCTCTAAAGCAGTGGATGTTTTTGGCTCAAGAAGTGGGATGTAAGAAGTTGTAGGAATCACTTTGTACTAATAAATATTGATCTATCACCTGTATTTAAGTATAATATTTGAGTTAAATAAATCCATTTTCCTTACTATAAGTTTTTCTAAATAACATTTTGAAATGACTTTCTTATAGCTATATATTTATTATAATATGGAAATTCATAAGAAATATTGCTTTAAAATTATATTCATATTCTCACTTATTTTAGTCACACACATGGAAAATAAGTTGCCTCTTTGCTTTTTTAAAAAAATTATTGCTGTTGTTATAGAAAAGTTGTTTTAATTGCATAGGTAACCATTCAACAGTTTTTAATTAGCTGTCATGTTTTGGTAGTTAAAGAAAGATATATAATTCCCTTGAGCACAAATAGAGTGATGGCTTTATGTAAGAATCATCAGTTACACAGTAAGAAATAAAGGCATATTTAATAATGTTAAATTGAACATGACATTAAATAATCACAACAAAAAGCAAAATAAATATTGACTTTTATAAGTAGGTAAAATTCCATACTTATAGTTTCTGATTCCTATTAAAGGTTGTCATGGGGGAGGTTTCTCTCGATTGTTTGATTGATTGAGACAAGGTCTCATGTAGCCTATGATGGCTTTGAACCCAATATGTAGCCAAGGATAACCTTGAACTTTTGATCCTCCAGCCTCTACCCAGGGAGTGTTTGGATTAGTGGTATCCACCACCACACCCATTTTATACAATGCTTGGAATCAAACCCAGAACCTTCTGCCTATTAGGCAAACACTCAACTAACTGAGTTACATTCCCAGTGCCCACACTGTTGTTTTTTTTTTTATTGATGTTGTTTGCAATGGGGTTTTACCATTTAGCTTTCTCCTGCCTCTCTGGCTCTTGGGTGATAGGATACAATCATGAGCCAACATGCCTGGTTTCCCACCAACTAATCTTTAAGAAGTATTTTATTATAACCAACTATCACCTATTTCTTTAAAATTTTACTTTATTGCTAAATTGACAAATCTATACGAGTGAATGGATGCTCTGTCAGTGACTTTATTCGTGAAGCACAAGTCCTTCAGAATCTTCTCATGTTTTCCTTCTCATCCACTTGTCTTGTCCCTCTAGAAGCTCAATGAGGGCAAGGATAAGCTCGTATCCATCTATGTTTGCCCACTAAGGTATTTAATGAGGGATTTTGTTGCACATCACTAGTATTGTTGTTACCCATATAGCTAGAATTTTTTAAGTTCTTTATTTTCTTCTAAGTGCTTTAAATTAATAATTTCCTTCATCTTCACAATTATCTTATTCTTGTGTGCTTTTTTGTTGTTTTAAAACATGTTCTTGTTATATGGGCTCTGAGGACCTGGTATGATATGATATGTTTCTCAGGCTGTTCTTGAATTGTGGCAGTCCTCCTGCCTCAGCCTCCTGAATTCCAAGATTGTAGATGTGTGACAGTTACCTTTTGAAGTATAGATATGATATATCATTCACACCTTTTAAAATGAAAAATGGTAGATGGGAAAGTTATGTGATTTATCAAAGGTCACACAGCTGTTACTAGAGAAATCAAAAATCAGATGAGGCAGTCTTACTCCTCTGCTTGAGTTCAAAATCAATATGACATCTAAATATGGACAGTCATCTCACATCAAATACACTTAGTGGTCTGAGCATGTACAGCTGCTATATTGAATGAACACCTGAAGGATTCAATGCAATTGGACTAGGCTTTATTTCCATGATAATTAGTTTGAAGATATTGGATTAAAGTTTCAGGATTTTCTTTGTTGTTTTCTACTTCAATCTTTCTGTATTTTCCTAAATTTTCTAAAATATCCTCAAAGTATATGCATAAAGGAGTAAAGTGTAATTTGATTTGATATGTAAAACTGTGTTATTCAATAATGATAAGTCCTTAAAATTCAAATCAAATAAAACTTTGGAAAGGAAAGAAATGGGAAGCGCTTACATTTTTTTTCTTTCTTTCCCTTAGCCTTTCAAATGCTGTATTCTTTCTAAATAAAATCTTAAATGAACTCCTGGCTTTGTGGCACTTATGAAAATAAGTATTTTATAAGCTCATGTTAATAAAACTTACAATAATGTTGACATTTTAGAAACACCCACTGAACCGTCTTGATAATCTGCATTTAATCTTGTGGGCTTTATCTTGATCACTTTTAATTATGATTAAATCCCTGAAATTCAGGTATCAGAAAAGTTTTGTAACTTACTAAGACCAATGATTTGGGTTTGATTTACAAAATGTGCCATGCATTATTATTAGAAAAATAACCAATTTTAGTGACTATCAATTTATAATTTCTTTTTTCAGGACTGGAAACAATTGCATCCTGAGCATCCCACACTTCTGAGGAATTTTCTTTTGCATGATCACTTGCTCATTTTGAGTGGGCAGCAGTACAGATTTATTATCTTTGCTTATTTCGTTTTGATATGCACTCAAAACTAATCAAAATGCATAGCTGTGAAGAGAAGTAATCATCTTTCAGAAACATCCATTATCTTTGCAAGATCTCATCTGATTGATAGTTCTTGTCTTATCTCAGGCAGAAATGTCTGCATTTTGTGTTGAAAATCATATTGTCTTCATTCTCTCTGGAAGTAACCAAGCCTTTTTATTCTTTTGCAGATGGTACTACATATTCCAAAGGTTCTTCAAAAGTATTTCAACAAAGACAAGCTTCTGCCAGTTTTTGATAGTTTCTTTCTTTTCTTTTATTTGCACATATATATGTGTGATGTGTGCTTATATGTGTGTATACATACACATATGCAGATACATGTGCAGAGGTTGATACAGGTATATTTTTCAGTTACTCACCACATTATTTTTTTGAGACAGGGTCTTTCACTGCACCTGAAGATCATGGTTCAGCTAAAGTAGCTGGCCAGACAGCCTCAGGAATCCTCCTGTGTTTGGTTCTCTGGTGCTGGAATTATATGTGCATTCCACCTTGCCTAACTTGTATGTGGGTCCTGGGGAACAGAATACAGGTCCTCATACTTGCAAAGCAAGCACATTACCAACTGAGTCATGTTCCCTGCCTCAGCATGATTCCCTAAAATCCAGAAAGTTCTGCTATAGACAATTCCAGCCTATATGATGACTCTGTAAATGACCTTCCTTGGGTTTTCTAGGTCTGCTGTACATAACGCACTTGTCACTTCAGCAATTTGGAAAGAATCTGGAAGATCCCCTGGGAGCTGTCAGAACAATCAGCCCCCTCCTTCAGGAAATGAGAGGAAGTACCAGCCCAGTGGAAATTTACTTAGTCCAAGATTGAAGGCTGCAGAAATAACAAAACAACTTTAACAGGCAGCCCTGCTATACAAAAAAAACCAAGTCTATTCTCACATGGGGCAGTGAATGTAATCCCAGCAAGTCCCAAGGAAAGTCTGTGAATAGCACGCCCATACAAGAAAGAAGGCAACATGCTAATATAAAATAAATCATACCAGGGAAAAACTTTCCTTGACCCAATTCCTTGCAGGAAATCTGCTCAAAGTAGGCCTTGGCACCACCCAGGTCAACAGCTCCTGCGTCAAAGCAAACACTCAGTCATAATTAGATTGGGCTGGGAAATCCCAATTCTCAGGTTACAAGAGTAAAATAAGACAACTGCTAGAGAGTAGCTACTCCCAATATCAGGGGAGATGGGAATATTTATTTCTCATGTATGCAGGACACCTGAGACTTGAAAATATAGTCTCTCTTTTTCCAGAGTTCCACTGTCTAAGACATTGTGTGTTGGAAAAGCCATGCCTTACAGAAACTGCTTTTAGTGAGGTTAGATATATTTGTCTCTTTTCTCTAGCTACTAACATTCTGGGTGTTACATGTTAATATTAAATCTCTGTCATCCCTAAAAAGCAGATCCTTCTTGTATGTGTGTTTGTGTGTGTGACAGCATTATTTCCCATTTAGTCTCTGTTAAAGTCAGCTTTATTGTTGCTGCACAAATAACCTGCTAAAGGCAGCATGTGGAAAGAAATGGTGTATTTTGGCTTACAGACTCAAGGGAAGCTCCATGCTGGCAGGGAAAGTGTTGGCATATGCAGAGTTTGGACATCACCAATAGAAGGACAACAGTAGCAGAGAGTGTGCCAAACACTGGCAAGGGGAAGCTGGCTATGACACCTATAAGACAACCCTAAAAACACATCTCCAATAAGGTTCTAATTCTAAAATTGCCACCAGATGGGAATCAAGCATTCAGAACACATAAATTTATGGGGGACACCTGAATCCAGCTACCATAATCTTGCCCCAGACCTCTCAAACTGATAACCGTACATGATGTAAAATACAATGCAGCCCAACTACGAAAGCCCACATAGTATTTATCAATCTCAATGATGTTCAAACATCTTTAACTGTGTTGTAATTCAAAAAAATCCATAATGTCACAGAATAAATATTCACACTGCAAAAGATGGCTTTGGGCATAGCAAAGACAGATTGAACCAATACAAGATTTAAAACAATCAGGCAACTATCAACCAATAATTTCAATTCTGATAATTCTAACCTGTGATGAATTTCTGAAGTTCCAATTCCACCATACCAGCTAGGCTACTCACATTCCCAGAAAATTTCATCCTGTGTCAGTAGCTCTCCTTGGCAGCCATCCCAAAATCCTTGCATGTCCATTGGGTCTCCTTTGCAACTCATGGTTCATTCTCATGGCTCCATTGGGCCTCCACACATGCAATCCAACCAGCCTTCTTCATAATGCCCATGGCCATTTCCAAAAGTCAAAACCATGTTGTACATCCAATGACACACTTTCTTGATTTTTTTTTACTCCATAGTATCAAGTGAGCTACAAACTTTTTAATCCAGGGGAGAAAAAAGCTGACTTTGAAGAGTAGGAAGCCTCCTTCAGCATTTAGGCCCCTTACTTCAAAAGAGTCCACATTCTTCCTTCTGTCCCCATGCAGATGACCTGGCCCAATCTCAATTGTTATAATCTCTCAAACAATTGCAGCTGAATATGCAACAGTTTCAGCCAAAAGATTTCATTTCTCTCTGTGGCATCTCTATCTGCTCACACCAGTCCATTTCCATGCAGAGCAATCCTGCACAAGTTCTCGGGACTTAGGCAGGCAGAATGCAGCAAGCCTCTCACACAAACTACTTCTAGATCATTCCCAAAAATGTTCTTTCTCATCTGCCTAAGCCAAACCTCATAGTCCATATTTCTTGCAACATTCAGGTCTTTCAACTCTTATGAGAATGGTCCATCAAGCTGTACTTACAGCACTGCAAGTCTCCCAGACCACGGCTCCAGATCTTTCCACATTCCTTCTCAAATAAGTTCCAAAAAGCCAGAGCCACACAGTCAGGCTTCAAGCAATAATGGCTCCACTACTAGGTACCAATTCAACTGTTGCAGTCACCTTTCTTGTTGCTGACACAAAGAACCAGATCAGTGGCAGCTAGTGGAAGAAAAGAATTTATTTTGGCTAACATACTCAAGAGTTAGCTCCATGGTGACAGGGAAAACAATGGCATAAGGAGAGACTGGACATCGCCTCTTGGCCAACATCAGAAAGACAAAAGGATCAGGAAATTGTGTCAAACACTGACAAAGAGAAACTGGCTATAACATCTCCAGCACATCTCCAACAAAATTCCAATTCCAAAATTGCCATCAGCTGGGGATCAAACAGAACACATAAGTTTATGGGGGACACATAAATCAAACCACCACAGTCTCCCTCAGTTTTCTTGATATAATTTTTATTACTGATCTTCTTTTGAAAATCTGCTTAATTTCGTTATGTTTGTTAAAAAGTTATACATTAAAAAAATAGACGTAAGGAATTCTGACCCAAAAGTGTGACTTAGGAATTCTGCCTCAATCTGCTATCAATCTGTAATCGCTAGAGAGATTCTGGGTTTAAAAATGAGATAGTTTGAAGAAATATATATGCGAATTAAGCACAAAAAAAGAATATGGACAAGGTAACAGGAACCTATAGGTGCCTAAAGCTTCAAACACACAAAAGCAGCAGGTTACAGAATGGCAAAGCCCATTAAAAACCCCAGACAGAAACTGCTGAATTTGCCTCATAGCTCCAGAGAAGATTGCACAGGTGACAGAAGTTGAGAACTAGAGAAAATCATTAGAAAATAAGGAACAGAGGCTTGGAGTATTGTTTGAAGGTAGAGCACTTGCTTTTATCTGCAACACTCTAGGTTTGATTTCTAGAACAGAAAGAGAAAGAAGAAAGAAAGAAAGAAAGAAAGAAAGAAAGAAAGAAAGAAAGAAAGAAAGAAAGAAAGAAAGAAAGAAAGAAAGAAAGAAAGAAAGAAAGAAAGAAAGAAAGAAAGAAAGAAAGGAAGGAAGGAAGGAGAAGAAAGGGAAGGATGGAGGATGGACAGAGGAAGGTAAAGGAAGTAAGAAAGGAAGGAAGGGATGGATGGATGGAGGGAGTCAAGGAAGGAAGGAAGGAAAGAATAGGGAACTTAATCCTGTCAACTAGATGTTGTTGGTCTGAAGAAACATGCAAACACATTTATATTGTTAACACAGATCCTATAAAGGGTTTGAAGAAGGAGAACAAGATTTATGAAAATTGAAGAAAATCAAATGAATGAATAAATTATGGGACCAATAAAGTGTCCAACTGATCAAGCAATCTGAAAACTGGCCTTTTTAACAGTATGCTCAAACACTTTAGCTAAGTCTTCAAGTTCTGCCTAACTCATATTAAGACAATGCAAGGTACCTTAGAGAGCATTGCTTGAAGAAACCTGCTGTTAAAACAGAGAACCAAGCTGGTGTGGTGGCCCAAGCCTTTGATCCCAGCACTCAGGATGCTGCTGTAGGAGGATTTCTGTGAGTTAAGACCAGCCTGGAGCTACAGAGTGAGTTCCAGGCCACTATGCATTGGGCAAGACCTTACCTCACAGAGGGAGTGAGGGAAGGAAGAAGGGAGAGAGAGAGA